>PVHY01004350.1:0-95195 GCA_004024945.1 Uropsilus gracilis | reverse complement strand
ATATATATATATATATATATATATATATATATATATATATATATATATATACACAATGGAATATTACTCATCAATTAAAAATGCCAAATTTGATGAATTTGAGATTACATGGATGGACCTAGAAGAAATCATATTAGCAGAAACAAGTCAGAAAGAAAAAGACAGAAACCAAATGGTTTCACTAATACTTGGGATATAGGACAAACAAACAAAAGGCCAGAAGGAAAAGTCAAAACAAGAAAACAACCAAACTAAAGAACACAACTGGGGGGGAGGGATGAGTGGGAGCAGTCAGGGAGGGAAGATGGTGGTTGAACCCCGGAGAATACAAAGATGTGAAATATATATATATATATATATGTATATATATATATATATATGTACTTTTTTTAAAAAAAGAATGATCATTAAAAAATTTAAAGTTCAATAAACTGCACAGAAAATTGGAAGAGAAAAGAAAAACAAAGAAAAGTAGGAGAGGAAGTGTAAGAAGATCCAAGACTATCCAAACTGGAGGTTTGGGGAGAAATTTACAGACTAGAGAAAGCACAAAGAAAAGACTTACCAAAAAAAAAAAAAACATTTAAAGAAACTACCCAAAAGCTAGTTGTACTGGAAAAGATTCATAAGGAGGTATGTTCAGGATACCATGGGCACACAAAGGCACTCCCTGAGGCACATCTGTGACAAGAACAGGGACACAGAAGACTAAGAAAAGACCCTGAAATGTCCAGAGACAAATTCATGTCACTCACAAAGCAAGGAGAATCAGAACAGCCTTGGTCTTTCAATGAGCAGAACCCCAGGAAATAATGGGGAAATATGGCTCAGATACATATGGTTTCCAAGATTGAGTTCTCAAACTAGTTTAATTATAAGAAGTGGGAGGGAAAATGAATATATATATATATATATATATATATATATATTTTTTTTTTTTTTGAGACTAGGTCTCGCTATTTTTGCCCGTGGAACCACAGGCTCTTGCTGCCTGGGATACCACAGACTCAAGCAATCCCCAGCCTCAGCTTCCCAGGTAGCTGGGATTACAGGCGCGCACCACCATGCCCAGCTATTTTTTTTGAAACTGAGTCTCGCTACGGGCCCCAGGCAGAACTCGAACCGCGATCCCTAACCCCGGCCACTTCATAGACTGAAGCTTACAGGCACGAGCCACAGTGCCTGTAAATATTTTTAGATACGTAAAAAATAAAGCTAAAATATTCCCCTTGCACCCGTCCTTAAGGAATAGTAGAGGATGAACTTTGGTTAAGCAAGAAAATAAACTAATACACAAAAAAAGATAGGAGGCCCAGCAGTCAGGGGCCATCACAGTGAGGGTGGGCACACCTCCCAGCTCACCACTGCAGTGTGAGCGTGCAGCAGGAAAGCAGGGGAAGTCTGCAAGAGAAAGAAAAAATATTGCATATTTGATCACTTAGTAGAATTGATACAAGGCAGGAGACCCTGTGATTATTAATTTCATGTGTCAACTCAGTTCAGGTATCTGAGCAAACATCACTCTGGGAATTCTTTTTTTTTTTTTTTCAATACATGATTGCCTAATTGTTGATCCCTATGGGAATATCCCTCCCAAACACTACTCCTCTGGTCTCTTTGCCTCCTTTCTTTTTGCTGCCTGCCCTTTAGTCTTTTTTTTTTATTTGCCTTCATTGGCCAATCCAAGTGCCTTTGGTTTGTATCAGTGCTTCTTGTTTCTTGGTGGCTGTTATCTGTTGTTTTCTACCTCGTTTTGTTGCTTCATCCCATTCTGTTTCAGGTCTTTGGCTTTGGGGGCCTGACTCCCAGTCTTATGTTTTGGTAGAGCAGCTCCTCGATGGGGATAGCCATCAGCTGATGGTAGGTCTCCTAGTCTCCTCCTTTGGAGCTTTGCTGTGGGGTTACTGCCATTCTGCGGGCACCCTTCCTCTGTACAAAGGGGGGTGTGCAGTGCCTTATTGACCACATCTCTGTGCCAGGTTTTTGGTCACAGCTCCCCAGTGACATAGTAGGCATAGTTCTTTCCTATTTGTTCTCACAGTTCAGTGCTCTGTGGTTCTTGCCTCGCTCTTTCTGAGTCCTGCCTGAGAGGCATGTATTTTAAGGGTCTTTCTTGCTGTTTCTCACCTCATCTGTTTCTGTGGTTGAAGATCATCTCGAGGTACTTTGAGGACGTTTCTGGGTGAGATTAAAAGGTGAATTGGTGAACTCAGTTGATGAGCTTGCTCTTTGTCAATATGAGGACTCATATCCCTTCATATAATCAAGACTGCATGGGACACAAAGGAACCTCCAGAAGTAGAAAGGGACACAGGTCAGATTGCCTTCTGCTGGGACATCAGCTTTTTCCCTGTCTTTGTATTCAAATGGGAAGATCATCTCTCTTGGGATGTGCGCCTGATCACTTTTAGATTAAAACTATGCCACCTACTCCTCTGGGCCTCCAGCTTTGCCAACTATAGGTCTTGGGACTAGATTCAACTCCTTCTAATAAATCCCCTTCTCTATACATCTCCTCTTGGTTCTGTATTTGCTTTTGTTTTGTGTCTTTTTTTCTGGAGAGCCCTAACTAATACAGATAGATTGCATTATTCATAAAAAAATGTGGTAATCTATGAAAGAACTGCTGTGAACACATTTTTATAAGCATAATAATGGAAATGAGTTATTAAAGTTCAGTTAAAACTACAGGGAGAAAGTTAAGAAGGGAAGTGAGGCTGGAGTGGCAGGTTCTGTCAGAGTGCTAAATCCAGATACCTTACAAGAAGTCAAGAAGCAGTGTCCAAAATCGATAATTCACATTGTCTAAAAATAGGGAGATAAGTGCCAAAAGAAACATCTCAAGAAGTTAAAGAGAGGTGCCCCTGGGGAATGGTTAGGATTGGGAGAGAACACTGTTTTTCATTAGAAGTCTTTTAGGACTATTTGATTTTTAAATTATATACATGTGTTCATATATAAAAGTGAATTTTAAAAAAGGAAAAAGGAAGGAAACCAGATTTTCAAGACAGATTAGCTAGAGAATGATTATACATATTAAAAATAAGTTGAAAGGAGTTGGCAACAGACATCTTTGCAAGTGATGACAAGGTCACTTATTTGTAACAACTGTATAAGAAATTATTTGTATAGGTTACAAACAAAATGCAAAGGTAATGAATTTGAGTTACAGTCAAAACAGAAATCAATCTAATCTAATTTTTTTTTAAATTAAGCACCAGTGAATAGTGTATTGCTGCTCCTCTGAGTGATCAAAGCCTGAGTAAAATCTAACCACTGTGCTTTCAGCTTCAGTTCTGGATGTTATCATAAACAAGGTCATTTTCAAAAGCAATCCTATCAGTTGATAATAGTGGAGTTCCCAAAGAGATACTGACAGAGCAAAAGAGAAAAACCTGAAATAGCAGACAAATGAAAGTGGAGACTGAATAAAATTGCCAGTGGCTGTAGGACTCACAGATGTTAACAGACTCTACTGCAAACCTAGTTGATTTAAGCAGACAGTCTGTTTAAAGGACACCAGCATATTCACAAAATCTCCAGGAGCGCAATCTTGGAAGCTCCTCAACCAGGAAGAGCCACCAACCTAGAGCAGCACTTCTGGGAAGCCCTCAGGCTGCAGGCTCTGGCTCTGGCACCCACAGCTCACATGACCAGCACCTCCCATGGGACTTGGGACAGTGACCCAGGAGTTCCAGTCCAGAGCAGAATCTTCAGTACCTTTCCTATTCCATTTATCACAGGACAAAAAGATCTGCTGAACACATTCAGCATATCTGATGCATACCTAGGGGAAAAGGGGGTCCCACTTGCACCAAATGTGTCCTCACCCAAAGCTCTGGCACTGGCACCTCATTCTGAACTGTTCCAAAGGGAGCAATCATTCAGTTAGACATATAGGAATATAGGAAAATGAATCCTAGTCGGTGCTCCCTTATTAGGAAAAATCAGAAACATGTCCTGTGATAAAGATTGAGCCCTGACAAGGTTTAAGAAGGTGTTTTGCCTACCATGGGGTTTAGCATCCACATTAAGGCTCATAGTTCTTGGCATCCACACTTAAGGTTCATCGCTGATCTGTGTCTGAATCAAACAGTAATTCAGTTACTTTTAAGAATTAGATTGCGAATTGATTGTCTCTAAACTCATTTAACTATTGCCTAATTGTTCCTTTGAAAATTGGACTTCCAAAGGCAGGGCCTGTGTATCTACCTGAACCTGGGTTCCTTGAAGCAAAGCTACTACTTTATTTAGGTAGGAGGAACATGGAGATGACAAAAAGTGGGACAGAGTGTGTTCCCAAGCTGACCCCTGCCTGAAACCCAGGAGTGTGAATCCTGGGTCACACAGGACTAGACTCCTAGAAGCAGCATGAACTGCTGTGTCTCAGAGTAGTTCCCATCTCCTACCAGAGGAGTTCACCCCAGGTATGCAACCACCCCAACATTCTCCCATGGCACAAGCATGGGCACCTAAGGTTCTTGGGAATGTTGACCCTCAGAGTCAACAGGAAACCCCAGGGTGGCAGATGAGAACCCAAGAAATTGGGGTTGTGTTCACAGGAGGACAGATATGGACAACAGAGCAAAGACCCTCAAATCAGTTGCAGCCCAGCGGATCTGGGTTGAAAAGGGAGAGATGGCTCATTGCAGAAATGCTTTTTCAAAATTCTGATAATATCTAGCTATTTTCCTAATAGAAAGATTTCATTTTATTCTCTAAAAGCAGCACTGGTAAATAAAGACCTCTACAGCAGGGGAGAGTTCCCACTGTGAATGTTTTCTTTGCTTCTTTACACAGAAATCCCCTGTGTAGAAGATCATGGAGCCCTCAAGTAAGACTGCATTCCTGTGAGGCAACACTATGAGGGAGCCTGAACACAGAAAATGCACCAAGACTTGTCAGCAAACTGTGTAATAATGTGTACCATATACAGAGGGAAGCACTATTTCAAGTGCATGTCAATGATACTGTGATTAATAAAGTACTGAAATCCACTACTGAGTGGACTCTGCATTTTCCATGGATGTGGCGCCCGTGCCAGACAGTCTCAGCCCATCCTCCCAGCCCCAGTCTCTGCCTTTCTCTGTCCTGCTCTATCTCAGGAGGGAGTCTTGCCCTATGACCTCTGGTTGGATTTGACCACAGGAGACAGCATGCTGAAAGAAGTTAGGGTATTTATTTTGACCTTTCACCCCCACCTTCCCTTGCCCTTTGGCTCTGACAGGTCATTAAACACTTCCAGACCTCAGGTCCCCGATGTGGATGAGGGGGTTCATTAATCAGATCATCTCTGAGATAGTTTTCAGTTGCTATCACAAGTTTTTACTTCTTGGATCCTCCCAAAGGAGAGTGATTCACATCTGTCAAATCAAATAGGTATGAATTCCAAACTGCTATTTCCTCATTGGGGTCAGGATGCTGTCTTTTAAAAAGGGATCAAAATGCCAGAGTAAGAGCGTTTCTGGTTTGTCCTTATCTCTTCACATTGTTTACAGTGGACTGGCCTTTATACAGTGGCCTTTATATTGCCTAAATGCAGATACCAGATACTGAGCAAATAGTGAGGTAGGACTATAAAATTCATCTTTTCTAACTATCTCATGCATCTCACTGATGGTGGGAAATGTCACATAGCCTGCCAGGTAGGTGGTCTATCTACATTTCCAGGGCATGTACCACAAATTGCAAAAAAACTGCCTAAGTGTGAAAAGGAATCCATTTCTTCTCAAAACTTTCCCCCAATTTGACTGTAGGGGATGCATTCGTTCTCAATGAGAGAAGTCGTATCCATACACAGAAGGGTTAAACATTTCTCTGGACCTCACCATTTCCTAACACAGTTTATCAATCTGAGAAGAACGATGCACAACATTAGCAGTTCCCAACATCAAAAGCGAAACATGAAGCATCTGAAATATGCAAGTTCATCCTCTTGGCATTTGACCTCAGAGTGGGCCTTGACTCCTGTGTGGCAGGAGGCTCGTCCAGCTTTCAAAAGCCTGCAAGACGATGTTTCACCAGCTATGTTTGCCTCAATAAAAGCTATTTTTAAAGTCTGTATCTCTGTTTCCCAGGAACATACTTCTATTTCTCTTAATCACATGAAGCTTGATTGCTTTTTGGGTAGTGTCTGGAACTGCTCTGTATAAAATACATCTAAACTTAAAAATATTCTCATATATATCAGAGAAGAATGTAAGGACATTAATATTATCCCATAATACTCATTATAGAGCAGTGGGCAAAAATCTCTATGTATAGATTTACATAAAACACTGTGGGACAATAAGCAGATTATTTTCAGTTTTTCTTGGATGCTAATACCATTTTCTAAATATTAAATATTAACACAGTAATTCTGTAAAATGATGAACTTCCTTCCACATCGTTCAGTAAAGACAGCATTCTACCATCCAAAGGCTACTCATGTACTTTTCCTTTGCTGACTAAATATTTCATTTTATTGGAATATTTTAGGCTGTAAAAATTTTATTAAATATATTTGTGATTGCCATTTAAACTTAAATGGCATGATTCTCAAATGGGAGTCAGTATACTTCTCAGAATATGATCATGTGTTAAAAATAGGAAGTTTGAAGTTTTTAAATAATAAACATGGATGATAATAGACAATATTCAAAATAATCTGGAGTCAGTCCAAGTTTTGAAATTTCCCTATTATAAAACCTGCAACAAATGAAAAGGACAATCACAAAACAATAAAAGGTAATCCCAAACCCCCAAATTATAGCAAACTATAGTGCACACCATGAATTTATACATGTACCATGTCAAATTTTAAAAATATATTTTATGTCAGATGAATAGTTTATTAATGTGGACACAAAAATTGGCCCTAAACCTGACTTTTGTTATGGTGGAGTAAAAACTAGCTGCATTTAAAATATCTTACACTGATAATTATTAAAAAACCATAAATTTGGAAGAAAGATCACTAGAACTTTTCAAATTTAAGAGAAACGTTGGAGTCTGGAAAACTCAGTTAATGAAAAGCTAAATTGCTTGAATTTTCTTCAGCGTCCGTTTCAGAAACACCTTTTGAAGCTCAGTCAACAGAACATGTGGTAAAGAACTGAAATATATACATGACTTTTTCTGCTTTGGCTCAAAAAAAAAAAAGATATCCAAGCAAAACATCAGTAATACTACCCCAAATGTTTTAACTATTCAACAGATGCAAGCAAAGAGTCAGGTAAGGGACCTTCCAAATAGTTGAGAGGTTTGGTATTAATGATTAGTTCAGTTAATTGTCTGTACTTTCTCTGTTTATACTGTGGTTGTGAAGGCTTGTCAATGTGTAGAATGCTTAGCTGTGAACTATCTGATGAAGTATTTTTTACTATGATTATCCCATCACTTCCAGTGTGTCCCAGTGGTGCCTACATCTCTAGAAATGTAGAGATGATGGCTAAATTTGAGGATGAAAGACTGAAAGGAGGTTAGTGAATGCCCCCCATGCTGCTGTAGCTTCAATAGACAATGATACATATGAAAAAGAAGGAAGGGGATGCAGACAGTGCTTGACTACTCAAACTTCCAGATCCATTATAATAAAAAGTACATCTAAAACTTTTTTGACTACTAGGGGAGGGAACAGATCATGGCCACTGTTCTCAAACTTACTGATGAGTTGTTGTTTTTCTTAATGGAAGGTCAAATGTACAGACCTGGACATATTGAACTATCTGTGAATCACAAGTTGACTTATTTAGGAAAAACTTTTTTTTTCAAGGATTAAATCTCAACCTACAACTGCAAGGCAGAACTGGCTGTTGCAATTGTTTGGATTACATGAACAGCACAGATCTTGGGAACTGTAAATCTTTGAGATGTATTATTTACATTAAATAGTCAAAGCAAAGGACCCCAGTTATTGTGGTTACTGAAGTAAAAAATGGTGGGGTCCACTCTCTTCTAGAAGTAAGTTGTTCTCTCGGCAAATAGAACTACTTTACCAAAATTTCCATCACCAGAAACCTGAAAACGTATCATGAAATGATTTCTTTGGCAGCATTCTGGGCTCCCCACCCCAGCCTACTTGTATGAGTTTATGGTCTCAAAACACAACACCAAGAATGAGGGAGAAGCCCTCTGTATCCAAAATCTATCAGGCAGCACTGATACTCCATCAATCAATTTTAGAAACACCCGAACACTACGGTTTCATTTCCCCCTCAGTGGTAGTACTATATAATTATTTTTCTACAAAGGAAAAACATCTACATATTATCATTTATAGTGAAATATCCATGTGCATGTATAAGGATGCCCAGATGTTGCTAGTCTTTCTTTGTGTTAATTGGGGCCACATGCTAGGTTTTCATTCATCCATTCCAGGGTGAAGAGCAGTGACGACAATATAAGTAGTTTAAGTAGATCATGGTACCAATTAAACCCAACTCCACTTGAAATGCTGGTAAGAGATCAAGGGACTGCTCTTTTCTAAGATAAAGGAATATAGACAGGACAGGAACTAAGATCTTTTTCAGTTAAATTCTCCATTACTCCTCCTGGCACTCTGCTTCCAAAAGAGCAGACCCCCACACTACCCCCAACTGAGGGATTCAGCCCACTGTCAATGCCACTTCTGAGTTTCAAGCTATATAGAGGACTGCATTTAAAACCCCAAACCCTCTGTCAGATAAATGAGTTTTCAGAGTTTTTGCCCTTGAACTATTAGCCTCTATGAACAGTACCAGTGGCATGGTGCCTTCCCCAGGATTGTACACACCTGGCCCAGTGGGTGTGTGATGAATGAGTGGGCTCACCTGAGCCTGGGAAAAGGTGCTAAAAAGGCATGTCACCCTGGGGGCAGGGGAGGAGGAAGAGGAAGGAGAGAGGAGAGACAACTCCATAAAGAAACCCAAGTAGTTATTTCTTTGCTATTTATCATTAAAAACTGTAAAAAAAAAAAAAAGAAAAAGAAAAAGAAAAATCCCAAGAGCTCTGACATTCTTTCCCTGTTACAACCGATAATGAACCTACCTGGATGAGGATAGGTAGACTATGCTCTCCCAGAGTAATAGCAATCTTTGGAATGAGCTAAAGCAACTTATTCACTATTTGTTCACTATTTATTCACTATTTATTCACTATTCACATCAGACCAAATTTAGTAAGTTGCCTAGCTCTCTGAGGCTAAACCTAACAATGCCCCCTCCCCTACATCATGAAAACATTCAGAGGGTGAAGTGAGAGACTTCCACAAGGAAAGCCCACAGGAAGCATTCAATTAACAAGGTAATAACCTTCTCTGTTCTAGACAGGCCCAAGTGCTAGGAGGGTCAGAAGTAAAAGACATTTCCCCTGACATCAAGAATTTTACAGACTAGTTAAGGAGATGATATTACCATGTAAGAAACCAGGGGTATAAAACCATATTTGCGAAACAAAACTTGGTGAGTTCTTTGTCTTATTGTATGTTTTGGGTCAATTACCCACAGAAGGGTCAAGAGTATCTAATCCATCATCTCACAGGGTTGTTAGGAAGGTCAAAGAAACAATGTATGTGAAAATGCTCTGTGACTAGAGAATGGTATAAAGTGCTGGTAATGGGTACTGTGATTTCTATTGATTGTAATGAATCCTTTGTCAGAAGACCCAAATAGCAAGGGATACACAAGTTGGACAGGAAGAAACCATGGAGGAGAAAGGCAGTCAGGGGAGCCTTCATGGAGCTGGTAAGCATTGAGTTGGGGCCCAGATAAGCAAATGAAAGGAGACTGGAGGAAATATAAGGTAGGGTCCACACATGAGCGAGTTCATGAGGATGTGTCTGACTTGAGTAAAAGTGCAGGGAAAGTACGTGTGAGAAGCTGTTGGAGTCAAAGGAGATCTTCAAATACCTGATCTATCAAAAGCAGTGCACCACTGAACAAACAGGGAGTCAGGAACAGGACCAGGACAATAATTGGGGTTAAAGGGATGCTTGCTTCAAGGTAATTCAGCTCCCTTTCTTCTTCCCCCCCACCCCTTTCACAATTTTCGTGCTTCAGTTCAGGGCATCATAAATCAGTGAAACTTTAAAACACTTTAATCCAAGCACCAGATAAGGCAAGGTCTCCTGATAGTGTTGGATACTAGTAGTTTAAATTAGATGCCAAAAATCTCATTCTGGGAAATGCACAACAATTTGGAAACCAAGAAAAAGTTGAGTAAAATCAATGATTTGGAAATAAAATACTGCTCAGTTGGAGTTTGTTGACCTCATCTTTGGAAGTGAAAAAATAGCAGTAACACAATAACTAATATTTGTTGTGCACCTATTACATGCAAGCTGCATGGAGTGATTTGCTTAATCTTCTCTGAAGACCCAGAATGAGGTATTGCCATCATGCCCAGTTTTACAGATGGAGAATCAGAGCCTATGACCCTAGAGAGAACTGTAAAGGCTATTTTACATGTGCCTAAAGCCAAAGGTCAGTGAATATGCTCATAGTTATGCATTAAAAAACAAGAAACCTTTGTTAATAAACAGCTTTGAAAATTATAAAAATCTATAATTCAAATTTCCTTGTGATAAAGTTAAACAAATCAGTAATTACTGAACAAGGTCTGTAGATCAATGCAAATAGATTTTTCAAATGGAGAAATGGTGGTCTTGCAATATCCTAATGCTTTGAAAAGGGGGTTACATAAATATATTACATGAATATAATACATGTATCCAGCAACAGTTGTACATACACAATTTCTGTAAATCAAATGCTAACTATATTTACAAAAGGACTTCTCTGGGGTAAGCATGCAGTAAATATTTAATAAAATGTAAAATCACTTTGCAATCTGAACAGTCACTCAATAATTTATCTGTTTTGTGAATTTGGATTTACAGCAGACTCTTGACATTCCTCAGGCATACATCCGGAACCTTCTTGAATTCCCAGATTCACAAATACAAAAATGTTTATAGAAGCTCCCAGCTTTCTCTTGAATCACATTTCCATGGAGAGCTGTCTGCATTTTCTTTTCATAGCCTCATGCTACACACTACAAGTTAACTATATTCTTGAATTTCACAGGTTAATCTCAGTCACCATTTTTCACGAAAGCAACAACAGCAAAAAAGTCTAGCTAATTAATTTGCATTGGTGCAAATGCACAAATAAGTAGACAACAGTAGAGGTAAATGTCCCTTTTTCATAAAGTAGACTTCTCAGATTTGCAAAGGTTCATGCAAAGCAAACTTTTCAGATTTCTATGTCAGCCAAACTTTGTGCTGTGCACTCTCAGGGAATTCATAGAGAGTTACCAACTTGTAAATTAAATCCATGAACACCTAGGGTCTAACCACAGTTATTAAGTTCACCTGGGGAGGGACATGGCCACACTTCGAGAATGCATAGAAACTCCATTGTTCTTGCTAACCCATGAGTGACAGAAATCAGTGAAGCCTTTTGGTGATGAGTCCAAACATTTGATTATAGAAACATTCTCCATACAGGGTGCAGGAATTTGCCTACTTATTCAACATAAACATACTTTGTGTGGTTGGGGTTGATGAAAATCAAAACGGGAGATTTCACTGCCCCCAGTAATGGAAGAGGCGGACAGCTGGGTCTTCTTGGAGCTTTGTCTTGGGGACTCTGAACCTCCAGGAGGTTCAGACCCCAAACACTGCTAACCATGAAAGACAGGCAGGAGGGGAGGGAATGCAGAAAAGAAAAGAAAAGAAGAGAAGAGAAAAGAAAAGAAAAGAAAAGAAAAGAAAAGAAAAGAAAAGAAAAGAAAAGAAAAGAAAAGAAAAGAAAAGAAAAGGAATTTGGCTGCTGTGAGGGAAAAAGTAAAAAAACAAGAAAGACATTATCATTTCAAAATATATAGCTTACACATTTCAGAACATATTTGAAAAGATTTCTGCCAAATTTTTGAATTATTTATTTATTTCTACCCCATCCTGTTCCAAAGAGGTTTTGCAGCATTTTGCTGCCAGATTAATTTTCCTGCAGTTCAGCTCTGATCATGTTACTCCCTTGCTTAAAAGCACCAATAGCTTCTCACTGCCCATAAAATGAAGTCCAATTTCCTTAGCCTCCTACTGGGGTCCCAAACTTCCAGCACAATCTTTATCCTACACTTCTCCCCTTTGCTCTAGCCAAGGTACATTCTTTGAAGGTCTCCTAACACTCTGTTTTCCACCCTTGCCTTTGCTTGTGCTGTTCCCTCAGACTGGAATGCCTTTCCTGCCATCTGCATTTGCAGCTCATGAAGCCTGCGCTGGCTCATTAGCAGCGGGCTCACATTTACACACATGCTCTAGGTGTATCACCTTACTAGAGTCGCACAATGGGAGGGAGCAGTTTTTTAATTTTTCAGCTGAGAAACAGGTTCCAGAAGCAGGGGCAGGTGGCCCTGGTTATTTCTTCTGCCTTTGCTCTTCCCGCCAATCCAAGGCTGTCTCCCAGAAAGAATACAGGTGGTTGCATGAAGCAATGCCAATAGACTGTAACAATCCTTTAAATTTTTTTGAAGGGGGAAAAATACACCTTTCCATTCTCTGTGAACTCGAATTCACTCAGCCAACCCTGAGACAGTCCCATTGCATTTGGCAGCCAGCCCCTGGGCAGCCCTCACCAGGGTCCATAAGACAGGATGCCATACTAGCTGATTCCATTAGGCAGAAGCCCCGGAGGCCCAAGAAGCAGGGTCCAGAGGTCCCTGCAACTCTCACCCTCCAACCCCCGGGGGAAGGGTGCTGTGAGCATATACAGGGAAGGAGACTGGTAATCATGTGAAAGTCAGTGGATGAAGTACTATCATTTCTCATACTAAGAACATGCCAAAGGATTTTTTAAGGTGCTATTTATCACCAAGAGTGGGAGAACGGGTTGCTAAAACTATTTTTATTAACTCCAAAGTCAGCTTAAACAAACATGGCAACTGGGTGTAGGACAAGGCAAATGACTGATTGATGGGGATCTATTAAGCATGCAAAGCTGCCAATATGTACTTGCTTACTGGCTGAGGGCCAAAGCTATTACATGATGAGCAGTTACGTAACCATGAGTGTAAATGGAATTTGGGCTGTAAGCAACTGATAGGCTTCCCTTTTCTAATTTTTGGCATCAAGAGTTTCCCTGAACTGACTGAAATGTCAGAGTTCTCTCCCTCCAGTTTCTTCCTTTTCTAATCTCAGGTGAACTTAACAATCACACCAGAGACATTTCTCCACAGTAAGAGCAAGTTTTCTCCCAAACCCAAAGTTTCACCATCCTGTGTAACTCTGACCTATTTTTCATGGGCTGCTCAAATTTAAATCAACATCATTTGCTGGAACATGACTTTAGAGGAAAGCTGTTTCAAAGGATTAACCCAAACTCTGAATCACCTCCCTGGATAAAACTCAACTCAATCCAGTAAGTGATGGCTCACTCGATAACATTTAAATCAAAGAATCAATTCAATAATCACATGGCATCCATGGTTGCTCTGCCAGTCTCTTGCCCCCATTCTGCTGTTGATGTTTGACCTCATTAAACTCATGACAAGTCTTGTTGGCCTAGGTCCCTGACCTCTGCAATACTTGCCTCCCTCCACCCTGGAACCTACCATATTTCTGTCTGTGGCAATGGCTGTCTCTTCTCTGTCAGTGACTACTTGCCTCTGTTAAAAAGATATCCTCCACAGCAAGGTGCAAAAGGAAAAGATTAAGGAATATTCTGTGGAACTTAACTTTTCTAAACATCTCTTGCTCTTTATTAATTGCTAAGTACTAATCTTGAGTTGTAAATTCCGTTGACCACTTCCAAAGCTGCTCATCATTATTAATCACTTCCATACAAAAAAAGCTCTGCTTGTTTTTAGCAGTCTTCACTTCAAAACCAGAATCCAGATGGGTCATTTCCATTCTTCTGAATCATTTCAACATATTCCAATAGAATCTTTGAAGAAAGTTATTTTCCTCACAGGGGGGTGTTAATGATAGAGTATGTGTGTGTGTGTGTGTGTGTGTGTGTGTGTATCTGGTAATATAAACAGCTCTGCTTTGTCCCAGGAGAACTCTAGCACATGCCCACCTATCTGAATTACAGCACTGGAAGGACTGTCTACTGGAGGGGGCAGTCCAAAGATCACTGGACACCATTAGGGGCAACAATGGAACAGAGACAGAGGAAAGGATAGAGAGGACAAAGCCGAAAATCCAGAAATCTCTCCTATGTGAACAGAAATGGTTGTGAATGGAAAGTCTTATGTTTCTGGGCAACACAAATCACATTTAGGAATCTGAAAGAGATATTCATTGCATTATATGCTCACTGGCTAAGCATTTGGGCTAAAAGAACCTCAAATAGCTGCTCATGGAGCCTAGGTTTGCAGCAAAGAATTGTAGTAATGAATTATGTGAACTCAGGACATGATAACAAATGTTTTCCACTGGTCAGGTTAAAGATAGCTGGATTTGGGAGCAAAACAATTCAGACACAAATAATTGCCATTATCTTAATTTTGTTTTGTTGCAGTGGACACAGCCTCAGACACAGAGAGGAAAAGCCATTCCAAGAACAGATTGAGACCTAGTTAGTCCTAGATAAAGTGTTTAGAAACTGTCCTTGATTTAGTTCCCCCATTTCACATACTCTGCAACCCTGAAAGAATCCTTAATTTAAAGGACCACTCTAGGAAACCAGGCCTGCTCCCACCATTTCAGCTATCCTAAAGGTTTCTCTTAGAAAATTGTAATCAGTCACACATTACTTGTTTCTTATTTGCATTTTAAATGTGAATATGTTTTAAACATAACATATAGAGACATGTGTTCATCATCTTTATTTGCATCCTTTCCCTCATTACCATATTTTAAAAAATAGAAACTTCATGCAAGTACTTGTAGCAAGCCCCAATGCAATACTTGCAAACTTTGTGAAACATTTAAGACCTCACTTCTGTTGAATAAAGAATGGAATCTCATCCCGATTTTTCAAACTGGGTCAACTGGCACCTATACAGTCACAATTTGAAAGAAGGAAAACCTCTAGACAGCTAATAGGCAGCAAACTTGTTATAGTTTCCCCTTCCTAATAAGACATCATTAATCAATTCTGGGGATATTCCTTGCTCCTGAGCCCAGCACATCAGAGCCTGCTCAGCCAGAGCTGACACAAAGGAGGAGACCTGTTTGCTATGATTCAAGTATTATTGTCCCAAAAAAGAACAACATGATAAGCAAACAGCAAACTCCAATACATAAGAGGTCAGTTGAAGGAAACAGAAATAGCCCCAGGCTGGTGAAACAAGATTCCAGGGGACAAGTGGCTGTTTTCAAATATCTGAAGGGGAATCTTAAACATTTCCTTCAATATGACTGCAAATACAAGTCAGGCAATAAACTAGAGTGGCATTCTAAGAATGTGCTGTGGTGGAGTTTTAGGCAATATAAGGAGGCAGGTAAAGCAGACTGCTCTAGTAAAGGTGGGAGCCCAGATGCACACCTCTTCCTTCTTCCCACCCATCCAGATTTTACTGTAGTCTTTTGTAAACAAGCCCCACTGATCTGTGGCATGTTCTTAACAAAATTTCTAGGAAATGGAGACTGAGCAATATGGTTTCTATTTCATAGCTTTGTGGAAAGGACTTTGCAGATGGGGAAGAATTTACAATTCAGGGTGAGCTAAATTATCATTTTAATATAAATTACATATTCATTAATTGCTTTCTAACTCTCTTTCAGCTTCTTGATGTTGCCCCAATTCTAATTTCTCAATGACCACACTAAGTGCAACAAAATGTCCCAGGCACCCCTTTAGAGCATATCCTCATCAATGATCAGTAATAGATCTCTCAGAGAACTGTTCAACAAGAATTAAAACAGAGTCCCATGGTTTCTTGACAGTGTCTTAATAGTCCTGATGTGAAAACACAGTTGTTTGCTGTTAAAGAAAAGATGGGTCATGGCTTGGTTACAAAGAGGGAGAAATTTTTTTGTAGTCCCTAAGGCAAAAGGACTGCTTTCAGCTCTGCAAGCTGTAGTTACATAACTTCTCGTTTAATCTGGTTCTTCTTTATTTGTGACCTGGGGCAAATCATCCAACCCTAATTGTCAGTTCTTGCATCTGTGATGTAGAAACACCAAAGTGACCATAATTTTGCCCATTCCTACAAGCCACACTACAAGAACTGAGGTAGTCATGGCAGGAAACTAAGTTCTTGGAAGAGAGAAATGACAAGATTGGGTATAACTATTTAACATTTTGCTTTGGGTTTAAACTCTATGCTTGAGTTCAGATCCTGAAAATTATTCAAATTTAGACTAATCGGCTTATTTGTTTTTGAAATTTGTCCTGATTTTCCTTACTAATCTCCTAGAATGACACTGGTTCCAATCCCTTAAAAGAAATTGCTTTCCTACAAGTCATTTGCACCTTTCAGAATATCCTGGATCAGAGGTCATTTTCACCCTCAATCTTATCCAGATCTTACAAATGAAAATACAGAGATGTGTGATACCCGTTTGCTCCACCTTGCATTCTTACTATGCTCCAGATAAAGAAACCCAGGTAGATGCCAGAATGAGACATACTGTAAATGCAGCTGCCATATATAATCTCACTGGGGAGCAGGAGAGCTGAAGCAATGAACTGAACTATGGAAAACTACAGGTGGGGTAAACAGAATGACTACTAGCTCCCATCACTTCTCTCTGAGGTCTTCTGAGCTGTGAATAGTCTTGGTGGGATCAATATCAACTCCCTTAAAAAGAGGGGAGAGCATGTGGCTTATGCCAAGGCATTGAATCTTAGATAAAGAAACCTGTTGGAATTTATACATTGCAGCAGTACCACACAGAAAAGATTATCAGTTCTACCCACCCAGACTCCCACAGCAACCTCAGTCTCCATCTTTAACTGAGCTTGGTTCTGCATACTTTCTGTTGATTCCTTGATCTAGTGGATATCCTTCCAATAAAAGCCCTTTGTGTTTTACTAAATCTAAATTGGTGTCTGTCACAAGCAAAAAAAAAAGAATTCTATCTAATACAGATGTCCAATTTGCTCCCTTAGATTCTGGACCTCACTTGTTAGGACTTCTAGGTCTAAGGTTTAGGTCTAAGACTGTGATTCTAAATTATTCTTAAAATGACACTATGGATATGAGTCCATCCTCCCAAAAAATCTCTTGCTTCTCCATGGTTGGTAAGAAGAAATATTTAAAATAAAATGGGGAAAGGGACTAACAAGCTTTAGAGTAGTTCCATAGTGGTGACATTTATACTATTCTAATTATCACCTTCAGAAATGGGAGAGGCAGACAAAGAGAAGGGAAAATAAAATAGAATATGATCTCTTCAAAAGTATAATGTATGCATGATAAAAAATGCATGACTGTAAGCATGCATTCGAAGGGTTTTGATAACTGTATACACCTGTTTAACAATCATGGCAATTAAGACAGGACATTATCTCACTCCAAAAAGTTCCCCCATGCCCTTTTCCAGCTAACCCAATCCCACTCCTATAGGCAAACATTGTCCTGATTTCCTTTGTCATTGTCTGATATCTTCCTGTTCTAGAACAAAATATAAATGGAATCAGACATCATGTACTCTTGTATCTGGCTTATTTTGCTCAACACTGTGCTTTTGAGATCCGTTCAAGTATAATATAGGCTTGTAGAGCATTCTGTGATTGTTGAGTAATACCCCATGGTACAAATGTATCACAGTTTGTTTATTCAGTCTCTTGTTGATGGGTATTTGGGTTGTTTCCAGTTTG
Source organism: Uropsilus gracilis (assembly GCA_004024945.1). NCBI lineage: Eukaryota > Metazoa > Chordata > Mammalia > Eulipotyphla > Talpidae > Uropsilus > Uropsilus gracilis. The sequence goes on along the minus strand of PVHY01004350.1, from coordinate 77,463 downwards.
GGACTGCTAGGCAAAAAGTTGCCGTAACAGTCTTAAATCTTTTTTTTATGGCTGTGTGGTAACTTTCATTTCTTTTGAATAAGTGAATTTTTATGAAATGGTGAAGAAGTTTTCTGTCCTAGCGTACAATAAAGAAATAATAAATTTTCACAGGAGTGAAAAAAATGCTAAGCTTTTAATCTTTGTTTCCAGGGTAAAGTAGGTTTACAGATCCATTCTATTAAGCTCTTACTTCCTCTCTACATGCTTCATTTTCTCAGTCTACACACATCCCACTTGTCTTCCATTCTTAAGAAACGTCTCTGTTTCTGCTCAAACTAGCAAATATCCTCAGATTGCCTTCTTCATAGCGACTGTGTTTTGAGAGTTATGAGACTCCCTGGCTACCCTCCTTAACCTTTCCCAATGGTGTCTCCAACAGTCCATTCTAGTTTTATTAATTCTCATTCTCTCCTTGACCTCTTGCTGTGTTCAGCTATGAAGACTATCTTTCCAGCTTGAGATCCTTCTACTGGCTTCCACATATATCAAGAATAGAGATTCTGTCACCAGTATCTTGGATGATTGACCTGAACTCTGTTGCTTACAAGCTGGGTGGCCTTAGACAAGTGCCTTGTTTAGTTCTGTTTTTTTTTTTTTTCCTTTGTAAAAGAGGATGATAATATTACCCACTCCACATAGTTGTTGTGACTATTAAGTGAGGTAGTACTTAGAACAGTGGCTAATATGTGGTAAGAGTTCACTAAAGACATGCAATTTCTGGTAAAGAAATCTATAAACCATAATAAACTTTATTTATATGTAAGATGCTATAAAATACTAGGACATCTCTTCCCAGGCTCCTTGAATGGTAGAACCACTTTCCCCTGCTTCTTTAATGTGGGCATACCAAAAAGTTTCATCCTCGAGTTTCTGTGCTCAGGATTTCCCACTCTTTTAAGGATCTTATCCATTATGGTGGATTCATGATCCTTCCAAGGTCAATAAGTTCAAAATAGATCTGCAAGCCTAAAGAATTTCCCTTAAGCTTCAGAATTCCCCACCTTAAGTTCTTGCAGGATCTCACTTGAACTCCACACATAAGAACCCAAAATTATTATGTCATTATCACAGAGAGGTGACCCCAGGACTTTATCTCAGTGCTAAGCAAACACATCTTAGCTTTGCCAGGTACACCTGCCTGTGTGTCATGGGGCACCGAGAATGCATCTGGTGGGGTTATTATTGGAAATCGCCTCTCATTCCCCCCACCATGGCCTGCCATACTGACTTTAAAAGGCTTTGAATGACTGAGAACTGCCTGTCAAGAGGGTGGGGCTGGGCTGGACTGGGGGCCTAACACTGCTTCATTGAAACACAAACATTAATCCCAGGTTCCCTAGCACTCAGTCCTAAGCTTTCCTCCTCTGTATTTCACAGTTTTGATAAAATTGTTCTGTTTCTTAGTTTGCAGTCCTTGTCCCACGCCCGAGACGGTTCTATGCCTGAGCCAACGGCAGGACAGGTGGAGGAATGAGCGGTGCACCTGGGCATCTAGTGCCAACATTCCATTCCTGCTTCTCAGAGCTTAATCAAGGGGAAGAATTTGATCATTTGAACTAAGTGACTTGGGACGGAGGTACTGTGGCTATTAGAGACTGTGTGGCACCTTTAATATTCCCTGCAGCAAAATATATTATTTTTGCAAGCAGGCTCATAAAAGTCACCTGGACTTACAAGGAAGGCATTCAGGGAATTTCATAAGTGCTTCCTGCCCGTGCTAGTCACTAGGACTGGTCATAGATATTCTCCTCTGAGCACACAGTGGGATGGTGTCCCTCTGTTCTCCTCAGAGCTAAGTGTGATGTGTGACTTGCTTTGGCTAATGAGATGTAAACAGAAAGCAAGGAAGGTATCTGGCAGAAGCTTTAAGACCTGTGCAAGATTCACTCACTCCTTTCTCTGCCTCAAAGGAATCATCATTGGAGTTGCATCTTCTATCAACTTAGATCTCCAAATGAACAAAACACACATTATATTTCAGTACAGCAAGAGCAAGAGACAAACATTTGTTCTGAAAGGTGCCTGGGATAGGGCTGGGATAGCAGAAGTTAGTCACTCCTGATGGTGCCAATGGCCAGGTCATGAGGTCAGCTGGCATTCAGATTCCCACGTGGAAGTTGGACACTCAGGCCCAAAGAGTACACTTAAGTTACCCAAACAGAAAGCTGGCCCCTGGGGTATGGATTAACACTAAGACTTACTTCTGTAAAGCTCTCAGTGACCCAGGAAAACTCTCCACTGTAGGGGTACATATCCCCCACATCATGTTCAAGTTTCAGAGTCAGCTTCTAAACAAGAATCTTCCCATTAAAATGTCCTAGCTAGGCCCATTACATAAATCACAGAATCCACAGTGTTTGGGAGTGAAAGGAAACTGGGAAGACAGGAATATACCAGGGTAAAAGGATAGAAGCACCCTAATTCTACCTCTACTGTCTTTGCAATACTAAGTCTGCATTTATAAGAAAACTCCCTAGAGGCATTACCTGAGGACAATTCACCATAGATAGGAAATGTGGTTAAAGACCTAAGGATCATGTGGTGAAATGAACGTGTTTATCAGAATATACTCTACTTTTACTATACTATGTGGCATTGGACGGAGTAAGTGCAGCTGTTTCCCTAAGTAGGCACATGCGAATAGTAGCAGACATGCAGACAAAACCAAAGAAGCCCAATGCAAAACCCAGCAGTAAAGCATGAACACCCTGCAGAGACATTAACAGCAACTTCCTTCCACTAGTCAGCCTGGGAGTCCTTTAAGAGCAAGAAAGAACAAAACCAAGAAAACAATTGTAGCAGCAAAAAGAATCATTTAAACAAAGCCAGCATCAATGCAACCTAGGAGAGCACAGGCTCCTTGTCTCACTGGCATAGGAGACATATTAATGTTAGGAAGTCTTTTAAAGGAATGGCTTATTTTCTAAGTAAAGTAATACATTGTAAAAGATAGCTAGTTTCTCTAATCTGTCATTACTTTATTATTTACTTTATTATACATTTCTTTACTTTTTATAAAACACCAGGATTCTAATTGGCTCATTAAAGTCTTTGTGGCTTAGAGTTAAGAAGTCTGTCATGACTTTTGTAGAAGAGTCAGATTTTTCATTTGTTCCAGACCTCACTGTTCCAGTCCAGTCTCCTCTGCTTCACGAGATGTGGGGCCCCCATCATAGGGTAGTTCACACCGCTGAGCTAGTCCCAGCAGCTCCAAACCCCAAACTCAGATTCAGGGATGGGAATATGATCCCAACAAGGTCACAGTGTGGTTTTGTGGTTTTTCTGAGATTGAAACAGCCACTAAATATGTCAGTTTTCCCAGTGGTCCTAACATGTTACTACAAACTGGAGTTTCTTCAATAGGAATTTATTCTCTCACTTCTGGAGGCGAGAAAGGAGTCAAGGAGTTGGTGGGGCCATGCTCCCTCCCAAATCTCTGGGAAAAAAATCTTTCCATGACTCTTGCTGGCTTATAAGGGCTGCTGCCTGGTGATGCTTGATGTGTAGTGGCATCACTCCAACCTCTGCCTCCGTTTCCCAAGGACGACTTCCCCCTCTCTCTGCCTGTGTCTGCACTGTGCATTCCCTTCTGGGTATATCTGTGCTTCCTCTTCTTCTCATAAGAATACACGTCTACTAGACTAAGCATCCACTGCCACCACCAGAGTTTCACCTAAGAACAAGTGCAGTGACCCTATTTCCAAATAAGGTCACATTTGAGAGGCCAGGAAGGACACAAAATTAGGGGGACACTATTTACCTCAGTGCACTCTGCCTGTCTTATACCAACTTCCATCCTGAGACACTGTCTTCATTAGAATGCATGTAAGACTTTGCTCATTGGAAGCATGATGCCTCTTAGCACTGTTATTATTTGTAAATTACTTGGGATTCCTAGGACAGTTATAAATGGCATATAGAGACATCCCAGGTGTTCTTTACCCAGTTTCCCTGAAAATCAGCATCTTATGAAATCACAATACATTTACAGAAACACAGAAATGCACCCCAGCACAGCACTATAAAGTCACCTCTATACTTTCTAGACAGTACACTAAGTATTCCACCAATACTCTATTTCTACTCCGTGATCCAGATCCAGAAATGATCTTGCAGTGAACATGCTGCTTTCTAAGAATGAAAAATCTCTGAACCAAGGTCAGATCTCTACCTTCAAAAGTTCCCTCCAGGTTCCCCCAACCCCAACCCCATGCTCGCCTTCCGGTCACTCGCCCACCCTGTGTCTGCATCCAGCAAGCTCCATGTTTCACTTGCTGGGATCTGGTAACTCTAATGTTTCGGTCAACTCAGTTCTAAAGACTTGTGAGCTTCTGGGACTATTGTGAGAATCTCATAGAAGCTAGAGACTCTCTCCTGAGAAAAATGCCTGACAGCGATTTTGAATCCAATTTTAGAGCAGACAGATATCAATCCCTCTCTCCCTTCCTCAAAGGCTTCCATCAAGGCAGGATCTTCCAGTTTGTTTTCCCTGTGAGAGTGACTCTGCCATGGAATCGGCACTGCACACCAGCAAGCCCTCTCCCTGGGCCCTCCAGGTCCTCCCCAGGTCCTCCAGACCTGGGACATAGCAGCAGTGCTCCATACTCTGGGTTTTGAAGGACACCAGCTCTCATAGCCAGTACCTTGGACTGAGACTGGGCAGGTTCCTCCTGGACCCTGAGGGCAGCTGAACTCTCTCTGGTCAGCTTGGCTGAAGGATAGAACCCTATGTTTCATTAACTCATCACCACTTTAGAGCCCACTTTCTCTGGGAGGCTGAGAAATCTCTCATAATGTAACAGTTATGTTTCCACCAAAGTGACTCTGGGATCCAGAGCAGTAGGAAGAAATTCTGCCAATATTAGACCTTCTGTCATTTTAAAGATCAGTCACAAAATCAATGCCCGCTTGCCCCATTTCCCCTTTAGAAACAGCACAAGAGGCTCATTTCACATGAAAGCCATACAACTGTCAACCCTGCACCCCTTACAAGTCCGCTAAGCTACCACGCCAGCACCTGCAGCAGAAACCATGAAGGGAAACTTCATCCAGCTCAGTTTTCACAGTGTGAGTTTTAACCTCTTATTCTAACGCATTCCTCCAACCCCATCCCACCCACCCTGCCATTCCCTGCTTGATCTATTAATGCCTCCTCCATCTGACTGCACCTGGACCAGGTCACCTTTGGGAAAGAAACTTCTTTTGCCTGGGGCCACATGCTCTTCTTCTGGCCACCCAAGCCAAAATTACACCAATCCCTGCAGTCCCAAGCAGAGCACTGTCTCCCCTGGACAGGGCTGAGCTTATTCTTACCTTCTGCAAAGGGTTCCCATTCATAGAAGCGGCCCATGAACGGCTTGTTGTTGTAGGAGGCACACTGCACTTCCCGGATGCTTCTGCTGCTCTCTGGACACACCTGAAAGAGCAGAGAGTGAAGATGTCATTAGTGTTGGCTTCTCTTTGCAGCCCCAGCCAGATACCCAGCCTCAGTAACTTTAAATGCCATCTTTCTCACAGACCAGGGCTTCCAAAAATCTGCTGATCACAGACATCAAACATTTTAAATACATATCCCAAAACTTCACTCCAAGTTTACTAAATCAAAACCTTTGGAAGGATACTATGTTTTAACCAGTTCCCAGGTAAATTTTTGGCACATAATTTGAAAACTGCTAACCTAAACTTTCTGCTCCTGATGAATGGGTCTGCTCACCTTCCTCAAAGAGGCCATTCAATTCCACCTGTGTATGGAGTGGTACTCGCAGCAAACTCGACAGAGCCCCTGGCACATGTGGGCACAGTGTTAAGCTTGTTACACAGATGAACTGGGAAATTACTTCAGATTAACTGATGAGATGGATCTGGCAATTTTGCTGATCTTCCAACAAGCAGCAAAATGAACAGGATACAGCCACATGGCCAGGCAAGGAAGAGGTTGGATTTAACTCCAGGCTGCTGTTCAATTCTCTCCATCTTTTCTAAATTTGGGTCTAAAAATCTCCCACCACCTAACACTGGAGCTCTCAGCCTTTAGCATGTAAAAGAATCACCCAGAGATCTCATGGGAAACACTAACTCCTGGATTCCTTCCCCAGGATGATTATTCAGTAAGTCTGGGATGAGGTCCAGGAATCTGTATTTTATCAAATACTCCAGGTGATTCTGATATACTAGACTACTAAAAAAAAATCAGACTGGCTTATTTCTTTCTTACTTATAAGTATAAAATAATAGCAAACTGTGACATAAATAATTACTTAAGTGTGAAATAAAATAATAAGATTAGAATCTCAAACTCCATTGGGGCATAAAGTACAATTTTGCTTTTCTTTTATTTTTTTTCCTAACCTGGCTCTGCTCTGTTTAAATGTGGTGTATGTATGTTTTAAAAATCAGAAGGGAAAGGAATCTGGCCTCTTCCATATTAAAAGCCCCATATATGAGAAGTCTCTGGAACAAACCACTAATAAGATAGCTCAAAGCACTGAAGGATTTATAAAGAAATCAACTATATGTGTCAGAAATACAAGGGAACAGGGGGAGGAATAAAAGCAGGTGGAAGGGAAAACATTTCCTGCTTGATAAAGGACAGTCTAGGGAGGCTGCTGGTACAAACGCCCAGGGTGGTCATAACCCCGCGGCAGCCTGAGCCAAACCATCTGGAGAAGATAGCTTGCAAAGTAGAGCAGGATGGAAATGGGGAGAGGGGAAGGGCCAGGTGGACAGGCGGGGTGGGCTGGGCTCTGACAATCAGTGAGAAGCTGACAGACCCAGGAAGGCTATCTCCTGGAAACCAAGTTACTGGTGGCCTGAAGGGAGGAAGTGTGCAGGTTTCTGGCAACCCCCACTGTCTCCATGAAGGATTTAGGGTTAAGATGCTTTTTATGACCCTTTGGTCAGGACCAAAGTTGGACTCGTTGCAACCCAGGTGGGTGATCTAGGAGTAGACACCACCCTTGCAAGGAGAAAGCACCAATAATGGGATTGTTGAAAATACAGATTCTTGGACCTCACCTTAATGGGAATGTAGAAGACCCAAGAATACATACCTGAAGCATGTCCTCACATAATTTGGGTGCAGTCAGCCTGGCACCAGACTGTGCAGCGACAAGTAAGAGTCACACCCAAACTTAATCCCACTGCAAATTACTTAACACACAATCACAGAATTAGAGCAGGAGAGAATAAAATCTGACCCCTTTTATGTACAGATGAGGAAACTGAAGCCAGGAGAAGTGGTGGCATTCTTTACCAAATGTCCCACAGTGATACTGAGATGCAAATCAGAGTGCTGTCTGCCCACCTTGACCGCAACCAGAAACCGAAGATTAGCTACAGGGAGGCATGTTTCACAATGGAACAGGGCAGAATAGGGGATAAATGTCTTTTCTTCTAGTAACCACACCTACCTAAAGCCAAACTCCTCTTCAACCAGGATCCACCTGAAAGCCACCCTTGATTAACCTGGTAGAGTTACCAGAATTGGAAGCTGTGTGTCACAGTAACACAGACAGCAGGCTTACAACCTCTCTCTGGTAGCAAAATATTGCCAATAGGCCACAAATGAGTATGCCTTCCAAATCACTTCTGACCACTCAGTATTTGATAATATAAATGTATGCTTCAAGACATGGAAAGCTTTCCCTGTTCATTAAAGAAAAAAATGCTCAAATGATTGTGGGGGAGGAGCTGGGCAGGATGGGGGGAGGGAGGAAAGGAGTTTAAAAGTGTTACCTATGGAAGGTGGATTATAAATATTTCTCTCTTTACAAATAACTCCTGATTAATTTACATTGTCTATTATTAATTCATTATTTGTATGGTGTGTATTTGTAGCTCATAATTTGGGGAGTGTTTTAACACCTCACTCATCCCTGGAGCTCTCATTACATCCACCTTCATCTGTCAAGTTAACCAGTTCCTGAGATACCTCAGTCAAGTATCCCCAGTCATCAACAAGCTCTTAGATTCACACATGGCCAAGTTAACTCCTAAGGCAAGAAGGCTTCATGTGACATCAGACCAAGGAGTGAGGGTCAGGCATAAGGCAGTAAATCCCCCTGCAATTTCCTGGAGACAGTTGAGCCCACAGGTTGACTATGGTACCCAGCACACATCAGGCATGGGAAGGGTATAAGATGCCCTGGCACATGGACATGTGAGTCATGATGCCAGGTGAACTGCCAGATACAGGCAGGTCACTACTTCATGGGGAAGAGAGGGACTTGGTCAGAGAAATTCCAGGCTCACGGGACCCAGACCCAGACTTAGATTTTTTGAGACAAGCAGGAAAGGTAGCTGTCTAGTGATGGTCGTAACAACATTAAGACGAGTTGACTTTTACTGAGCATTTACTAAATACTAGATATTCCAGCATATGACTTATGAACATATATTAACTCATTCAATTTACTAAATAACTAGTATATCCATTTTACAGATGAGTAAGCCAAGGGAATGAAGAGCTATCCAAGATCATAGAATGAGTAAGTGGTGAAGTCAGGATTTTAATTCACATACTTTGGATCTAGAACCTGTGCCAGGGTCCTGTGTGCCACGGTGCCTCTCCAGATTGTGTGGACAACAAAGTTAATATGTGATGGGTTGCCAATGACAAGGTTTGTTTCCCAGACATAGAAAAGCATAGCCATGGACCAAAATTTCTTACAAGTACTCCAGCACATTTTTCAAATGTTTAATATCTACACTTTCAAGTCACTTGGAATAAACTCAGCCCCACAAAATTCCTTCTTGTCTACCATCAGGAGAGGAGCTAAGGGCCAAGTAAAATTCAGCCTCTGAGGCCTGGAGAAGGGGCCACAGCTGCAAGCAGCCAGGGGCTGTGGGTGGAGGATGAAAACCAAGCTGGGCTGGGGAACTGTTTCATGTCTCTTTTGTAGATTACATCTGTTTGTACTTGTCACACTATTATCAGTATGTGATCTCCTCTCATTGTAGACTCTGAAGTTCAAACTTCCAGGTTGCATATCATTTTGCATTTGTTATATTTTAAGTAGGCTCTCTCCTGATGCCACTGACTGAGTCACCTTCACCTTGTCAATAATTTTCTCTATTACATTGTGGGTTAGCTTTGGGCAGATTTCTGGCAGACAGCTGAGCCCTTCTGTGGGTACAGAGCCTTAGAACCATCGGGTCAAAACACCGAGATGGGAAAAAGCCATGTGGGTAGGATCAAGGTTGTTCAGGATGGAGCCAACAAAGGCTAGAGCTTTACAGCCAAATAATACCCTCAGAGGTGGCCTCCTTCACATCCTCCACTTCCACCCAAAAGAGGGAGGGATGCAGCCACTGTTCTTTCATGGGGCGAGGCACAGGGAAGTACTTTAATATGATGGACTGAATCCTCTTAAAGCACTTCAGGTCCTATCCAAAATTCCATCGAGACAATTGCCTGGGGTTGCTATGAGTCACAGAGTATTATGGAAACTCAGGCTATGTCTCCAGTGACCCTGGTTAATCTGATATGACAACTGTCTGTACCTATTTCATTGCTCAAGAGACCAATGTCAGTGATCACTTACTTAATTTTTTGGTAATTAATCACTTTCAGTTCTCCAGGAGACTAAAGAGAACCATCTCTAGAAAAGGGGCACCAAGGAACATGGCCTGACATTTGCCTGAGCCAGACAGGCATTTTTTAATCCTTTACATTGCTCTGGATTCAATCAAAGGACCAACTACCATAGCAACCTATGATGTATTTAACATCACCAGCATAAAGAAACCCCAAAAAAAGAAATCTAGAAAAATGTCTCTACAGTGCCAGGGGAAAGTGGTTATATGACTTTGGGCAATGTGTTTGCTTTTCTAAGTCAAACTACTGCATTTTGGTAACAAGTCCTGCACTTCTTCCACTCAGCCCCACACAGGAATTTCTGGTGAGTATTCGATTAGTAATACATTTAAGTTTCTAGTTTATAGGAATGGGTGATAAATGTTAGCTGTATTGGAGTCCAAGTTGACATCAAAGACAAATTCTGCAGTTTCAGAAGCTCTAAGTGTCTGAAGGGTAGGTGTTATGAATATTCCTTTATGCCTGGAAAATCTGGGAAATAGGCTTTGTTTTCCAAGTGGAAAATAATTTAACTGTGGACCAAAATGTCTTACAAGTTCTCCAGCACGTTTCTGGGAATAAACTCAACCTTGTAAAAACTCTCAACCTTGCCCCCTCTCACCCTTTCTAGTGCTTAACAGCCAATAAATTGGTTAGTCCAAGAGTTGATGGGTCAGCCTTTGGATTAAAAAAAATAAGCAAATCATTCTTAGTTCTCACCTTTCTTCACCCCATTCACGTTCATAGTGTTCTCTTAGAGAAAAGTATTTCCTTTCATCCAATACATACATCAAAAACCCAAAGGATGTTATCATAAGTCCATCCATTCACCCAGGAAAAGCCTGTATTATTAGCCCTCCAGACACAGATCCATACAAATCAGGCCTACCTACCCAGCACTGCTTATTTATTTCTCCTTAAATTAATTATATGGGTCTATGCCTCCAAGGCCAAAATGAAGATATCTGTTTTCTAACTAATCAAAAGTAAATGGCAAAATATAAACTTTTAAAAACACTCAAAACTCCCATACCCCTGAAATGCACAAATATCCTAGGGGTTACTTATGGGACCATATTATTAAGACTGCTTTCCTTCCCCTCTGCCAGGGTAGGGTATGGAATTCTTTCAAAGGTGAACATTCACACTGAGGATCCAGAGACGAATCCTTCATAATAATCCTTTGCGGGAATTTCACAGGTTAGAGTGAGAAAATACATAAACCAAAACACATATGCAACCAGAAGATGTTTGCAAACTCCTTGGGCACCAAATTTCTTGTCTTGTAAAGTGAGGAATTACTTGATCCTTCCTCATGCTGATAAACAAGGAAATAAAAATTGCTACTGTACCATATATAATTAAAACTATAGCTGAAAATAAAAATGTGGCTAGTAGAGTGGGAGCAGAGTGGGAAGAAGAGGATGTGTCTCTACCTTTCAGAGTGAAGGGTTGACAGAAAATTTAAACTTGAAACATCAAGAAGCAAAGGTATTGGCGTGTTCATCAGAATTATGGAGAGAATGATCATGAGAACTAAACATTTTAATTCATTTTAAATGATTAAATATGATGACTTCTTGGAAGAGAAACTAGAAAGGGCATCTCTCCACTTCCTACTATAGGAACTACTTTTTATTTTGATAATGACTACTATGAACACTTCATTTAGTTGTATATTATATAATTCATACATATATGTTTCACACATCTATGACATACATTTATATGAAATATAATCCTATGAAGATAGAATACATGTAAGTCTAACATAGGTATGAAAGCTATTGGCAGAATACAAAAAAGGTAACATGAGAACTTCCTGTGGAAATTTCAAGTGGTCTGAGAGAATTATGACAAAAGTGCTAATACTAGGGTGTCCTTCCCAGATAAGGAAGTGGATGACAAGCTCACCATAAGAGTGACTTAGGTTGAGTGCCCGTTTGATACCCATTTAATCGTTTGTAACTGCCTGCCCATCCCACCCCCGCACCTGGCAAGTTTTACACCTGACAGAGTTGCACCAAATTCTGAAAGAGAAAGTAATTTCTCTCCTCCTACATTCACTATCAGGCTACAACTATCAGGTGGCATTAGACTCAGCCTGAACAGAGCTTGGTTAGCCACACTTGAGAATATCCAACATCTTCCTTTCATTTTCACTTACTTTGAGGCAGGAACTAACTCCACATGGATAAAGCCACTGAAGGAAGCCGGTCCCACCCCAGGGAAAATTACTATGGAGTCATTGATACCAGAGCTCATTTCATCCATGCTGCTAAAAACTGTCTTTAGCTCCAGGAGTTTTTCCCCTTACAATGTTAAACGCACACTGTCTAAACTCAGGATCACACCTCCTTTGGCAGCCAAACCTTTAGAACTCATAGCTTTGTCCCTGTGGTATACAGGTGACTCCCAACAGCCTCCTTTCTCCAGAAGGAGCCAGAATGTCAGCTTCTCTCTTGGGAAAAAGTGTTGAATTCAGAAAGCCTAGGAGAAGGTGAGAGAGACAGCCAGGTCTCAAGGATAAAGGGCAAGAAGGTGTCCTGGTGGGTTAATTTATTCAGCAAATAATAATACAAAACCTCATAAATAGCTAGTACAGAGGATTTTATTTTACTTGAATGCCTTCAGACTCCAGGGGGTCTGGAGTGGCTTTCTTTTTTCCATTGCCTACCAAGATTCTAGTTCCTTTGTTCTCCAAGTTTTGGGTGTCAGTGAGTTTCCATGAAGAAACTTAACTATTTACACTGTCCATGCCTTGAATGTTTCTGATTTTCAGCCACAGTTGAGAACATGGAGTATCTACATCATGGGTACCTCCCTGTGCTGCCCCTTCATGCTTGCAAGTGAATTCACTGCTCTTTGGAAAAAATCTTATTCCTCTTAGTGGTCCCTCAATACACAACTTCTTGCTCCTCAGTCCTGACAGGAGCACAAAGGACCTCTGTCACTTCCATTTTTAAAAAATCCCTCTCCTTGGACAGCCTGACTCTAGTAAGCAGGTTCACTCCACTGTCAAGGACTTCAGTGGATGGAGTGGAGCCTGTGTTTTCAAGTTATCACCCACAGATGGACCTCTCCCACTGGGTTCTCAGCTGCTTAGGATCAGAGCATGCTCTAATCTCAGTGTCCCTGACCCACAGCCTGACCCCTGACTTCCCACAATGTCAAGGCTGTGTTTATGGATTTCAAGCAAATGCCTGCAACAGTGTTTATCAGGCTGGGTGTGTTGCATAATGGATGTCTACGATCAATGCCTGCTCTGAAAGACCACAGATTATCTATCCAGAGTGGGGTCTGTCATCTTAACATCTTCATACACACAGTAGGAAAAGAAAAATATTCTTAGCTTTGGTGTGACTTTGCAGCATTTTATAGAAGCCATCTTACACAAAAGGAACAATCCTAAAGGTATGGGAGAATGCTTAAAATCCCCTGATGACTTTGTAAGACAGGGCTTAATATCAATGGTGCACATTCTGGAGTATAAAGAACCCATTGTGAAGTTATCTATAGTTTCACTTTCATCACTTTATAAGTGACCCAAGGGAGATTACATTGAAACCACATCCTTACTGGAGGGTAGAGTCAGCAATTTTGTTTTATTGTTAGGCAAAAAGAAAGGAATCTCAGCCACAGCTAAACCAGAGGACAAAAAGGGGAGTCTGAGCGAGTCTGACTGTTTCATCCACAAGTTCATGATTTAGCACTTACAAACTGAAAGCAGTTCAGACTCAGGGAGAATATACCTGCTTCCAGTCTGCAGTGGGGTGGAAATCACTTTTGCTCACACAAACCCAAATGGTTTATTTACTAAGTTTTTGAGCACAATGCCAAGCTATCTGACCTGATCCAAATCTCACATCAATCAGGTAGAACAGATACTATTTTTATAAACCCCAATTTTCAGATGGACCTCCAACAGTCAAGCAACGAACTCAAGGAAACCTGGCTCCCTGGTATCAAAGTCGAGCTTGTGCTCAGTTCAGTTCCATTCCCAACCCCACTCTCTACTGTCTTGCAGGTAACACAGCCAATTCAACCTAGTGATCAGATTTGCTTTCTGACTTTTCACTGTGTTTTCAAAGTTCCTCACTCATCTATTTCATGTATGAGAGTTCAGGAAGACTCATGTGACATATCCGTACTTTGAGATGTTAAAGAATAATTTTCTATTGAGACTATGACTATTTCAAGTGGATAGGGTAACATGCATAAAGACCATCAAAAGGTACAAACTTTCTGCTCCAAAATAAATAAAACGCACTGTGACCATAGTCAAAAATATTGCAATGTACATTTTAAAGTTGGTAAGCAGAAGACCTTAAAAGTTCTCATTCCAAGAAAAAAACATTTAACTATGTGGCAATGATGCTAACCAAATTTATGGTGGTGAACATTTTGCAGTATGTAATATGTCCCGTCACTATATTGGACCTAACACTAACATAATGTTTATGACAATTGTAGCGCAAAGGAAAAAAATATTGGGTAGGAGGGGGCAAGAGAGAAAGAAAGGGCTCCCTTCTAGTTGGCAGGTACCATGTCACCTGAGATTCTGACACAGTCCAGCCTTTTTTGACTAAGTAGCTTTTTTTTGCCCCAAGTGTTCTTTTCTCTTTTGGGGGGCTTCCTTGGAAGATCAGCTCCCTGCAACCTCCTCATTTAGTGTGATGACTCACAGTAGCTGCTTCTGCACCAGTGATACCAGGGTGCTGAGGGAGAACTTACCACTGAGGAGCTGTGTCCTGAGGTAAGGGAGGCAGCAAAGACATTTCTCCTCACTCAGAGCAGCTGCTGTGTTCGTTACCCTGCTCCTCTATACTTCTGAGAATGGTGCCCTTTTCTGTGGGGGTCATCTCAGAAATGGGGTGTTCCATTAAGAATGGAGGTAGAATACACTGGGCATTTAACTAGTTGATGGAGTTCTTTCTTTTTTTTTTTTTCAGGAAATTTCAGGAATTTCTTTCAGGAAATTCAATTTATTGAGAATTTTCAGGAGGAACCAAGACAGTAGCTCCAAAACCTGGTGTGTGATTTTTTTCCAGTGTGAAGTTGAATGAAACAAATAAAAATGATGTGGTAAATTCTTCATAAAGCTGATTCATATTACTAATATAAAAATTGTTCTTTATTCTGAGATGGGTCTATTTTTGTATTAATCTTTGATGAAATGGAGGGGGGAAAATAAATGGTAATTGGTCTTGTTTTTAAATATCCTTTATAGGAAAATAAAAAAATTTTTTTTAATTCTTTAAATCACAAACTCAGTAAATGGTTTTTGGGATATCTCCCCCACCTCTCTCCCTCAGGTGCCCCACTCATTCTCTCACACCCCACTCTTTGGTGTTTACTAGTCTGTGTTAAATCCATTAGTCTCTTTCTTTGCTGTGGTAGTGTTCTTTCATTGGGGCTATGTTCTCGGAACCAGGTGAGACTAGACTTGGTTTTCAGTCTTAAGTATGCGTTGGGCAGCCAGTCTATTTTTATTTGTGGTCTTTCCATGCTTTCTCATTGGAAGTTGTCTTCTCCAACACCATCTTTGTTGTTTTGCTGCTTTACCTTATGGAGTTCTAAAGTCAGTGGCCAACCTACCCTGGCCTACACACCCTTTTTTTTCCATTTCCAGGAAATATATGGGAGAGAGCTCTAAATGCACACAATTTTCAGTCTTTGGAAAGGAGCTCAGTGATGACGCACATCTCGAATTAGTCAGTAGGATTTATCGCAATAGTACCTTCACCTCTTTCTTCATTGAGTAGGAAAATTTACATAACTGAAGACTCATATCATCTTTTCACAGTGCACATCAGAGAGGAGAATGAAAGTCTGCAAGGTCACTGATGCTGAGATGTTGGGCACCAAGGTCCACAAAGAGTGTGGCAAGAAGGCACAGCAGAAGGGAGACTGGTCTCCTTAGAAAGGCCTGCTTGCTTGGTTGGCTCCTGAAGACTGGGGTAGTGGAAGGCTTTCCACCATCTCCCTAAGTGATAAAAGTGAGCCACTGTTCCTAAACTATTTATATAAGCATTGAGATGCAAGCTAAACACCCCATTTCTTTTGCAGAGCCTGGAATGTGGTTATGTGGCAGACAGAGGGAGTCTGTGTGACCAGTCCCCAGTGGAAGCCTCAGGCACGGTCTCTAAGGAGCTTCCCTGGTAGACTAAGTCTCCTAAGAATCAAGAATTTATCACTACAGTCACATTGTGTGCAACAGCTGGCAGGGGTAGAGAGTCATAGGGAGGGCATTTGGAAGTCTGTGCCTCTTCCCTCTGGGCCTGACCCTCTGCAGGCTTTTTCCCTTTGCTGTTTCCTCTCTATCCTTCCATTGTAACAAAGCAAAGCTGTGCATGCAACTATATACTGACCGTGTTAGGCATTCTAACAAACCAGAAATCCAAGGAGTGTTTGAAGGGACCCCTAACACAGGGTTTTTAAATGTTCATGGGGTATAATTAGAAGCCATGGGCTTGCAAAATAGAAGATAGGCAGTGTTGGGGCCTCTAAGAGTTAATGACAGCTCTCAGTAAGGGCAAGCAGGATGTGATTTAGGGTGATGGGTGCATTGGTAGATAAATGCAAAATAGTACAGCAAAGAGAAAGGAATTAAGCTATGGGATACTTTGTCAACATTTATTTCTTTCCTTAGGTTTGAAGAAGGTTTGCTTAGTTCCAAAATGATGGTAAACATCATGAAGCCGTAAGATTTTCTAAGATGTCTCGCAATTCAATCTTCTCAGTGGTGGAGTTACCCCTTATCCAGAGGAGCAACAGCTCTGACCCAGGGAGAAGCAATTCTGCTGCTGGCAGCAAGAGACTGGCATAAAATATGTGGGTTACATCAGAGAAAGATAAAGTAGCTAACAGCTCCACACATATGCCAATATCCTCTTTCCTTCCCCTTCTATTTATGGCTTACATGGTCTTCAAAATAAAGAGTCATAAGGGAGAATCTATTCCACATCAGAAAAGAATTATATTTATTTATTGCGTGTGTGTTTTATTGTGGTAAAATATAGATAAGACAAACTGACTGCCACAACCATTTTTAAGTGTAGTGTTCATTATCATTAAGTATATTTGAAATGCTGCATAAACTATCACCACTATTTCCAGAATTTCTACATCATGCCAAACAGAAATTCAGTACTCATAAAATAATAGCATTCAATACACTCTCTTCCCACCCCTATCACACCACTGGTATCCTTTAATCTATTTTATGAATCATACAATTCTTGGAATCATGCAATATTTGTCATTTACAACTGGTTTATTTCACTTAGCATGATGTTTTTCAGGACACAGCCATACTGTAGCATGTGTCAGAATTTCTTTCCTCTTTATGACTGAATAATATTCCAAGGCAGAGATATAGCACATGTTTATCCAGTCATTTGTTGTTGGACACTTAGGTTGTTGTCACCTCTTTTTTCTTAACTTTTCTATTGAAGTACACTAGTTCCAGACATACAGCATTATAAATCTACATCTACAAACCCTATATTATGTTTACTACTAAAAGTCTATTATCTATTCTTTACAATTAAAAAGACCCCTTTGACCTGATCTATTGCCTTCCTTTCTGGTACAACCACTATATTAATCTTAAAGTTTAAGATTTAAAGATACTGTTTAAGATACTGTTCTGTTCTACTTCTTTGTTACAACTGATTGTGATTTTTTAATCTAAGCTTTTTTTTTTTTAACTTTTTGATTTACAGAACAGTTTCTTAACATCACTTAACTTGATATTCCTAACAACTTTATGTTGTAGAAAATGGGACTACTCTTTTACTTTCTATGGTGCCTGGTCCATTATAAAATAAGCAATGATGCTTGATTAAGACCTATGGGCTGACCGATAGTAATGGCTTTAGAAAAATTACTGCTTTACAAAAATTAATAATTCCTGAAGTTGTTCAGTGGATGAACAAGTTCAAAGGCTATTCAGACATCCAGAGGAATTACTAAAATCACAAGTCAAGTCATTTCTATGAACTCTATAGCAGGAAATATATTTTTAATGAAGAAATTGAAGCTAATATATAACAGTTGTCCTGTTACCAAGTAATGGAGTATAAAGGAAGATTAAATTATTGAAAAATATAGCAACTTGGAAACTTAAATTTTAAACATTCTCTTATTCCTTTATCTTTGACATTTTGTCTTTAAACTGATATTTTTAAAAAGAACACATTTGGCCATGTACACAGCTCCCATTTATAATATGCTTTGCTACTCACTGGTTGTGGAATATTCAGTAAGTTGTAAGTTACTACCTACTAAACTTCTTCATGATACAATATTTAACATTTAAAATATCTATGCCTGGAGTAGCAGGAAGCCTCTAGAAAAACCACTGGATGGTACATCCAGCTAATCACACCTCCTGAGACTCCCACTTCTTTGGCATCACCACTAGTGGCAAGTTGCATATGACTCACAGATCCATGAACAAAGAATACATATTGTTGATATAAAACCCTGAGAATTTGGAGATTATTTATTATGTGGCAGCAGCACTTATCAATAACTGTTTGATAAGTTACTAAAGCAGGAACTATTTAAAAAGAGAAAAACATGGAAGGGAAAAAAAGAGGTAGGGAAGGTCAAAAGGCACATGAACTTGGCCTGAAAAGCTGTCTTCACAGCCTTCTGCTGCCAACCCACGAAAGGTAAGGATGGCTGCTGCTCCCAGACAGAGCGAGGCAGAGAGTACTCACATTGGTGTTGCACAGCTTGTACTGCCGATAGGCCCCGATGCAGGAGATGGCCGTAGCCTGGGCAAGCTGGGAGAAGCCCTGTGCTCTCCTGTGGGCACCCAGGGCATGACTGCTGCTTGTTTCTGGGCTGTGGAAGAGACTCGAAGGTGCAGAGAAGCCTTGGTCATGAGTCAGAGGCAGCTGGTAGATGGAGGCCTCTGAGACCTGCAGAGCAGAATGGGGGTCACTGTCGCTCCTGTACAGAGGCCCATGTTGGGGGGCCTGGTGAACCGGCAGGCTGTAGTCGTGGCTAAGACCGGATGCCCCCTGGGGTCTGGAATACTGGGATGAGGGCCTCTGCCTTCGAAGCCTCTGCGGCGAAGGTGCAGAGTCCGTCTGCAGCGGTAAGATGTATGGGGCCTTCCCGTAGCCATACTTGCCAGGGCCGATGGGACCTCGGGTCCTGCTTCTAAAGAGAAACACACAAGAGGAGCTGAACTGAGTCACAGGAATTTTTACACTGACCAGAAGCTCTGAATGTGCCAAATGTGAGTGGAATAGGAAGCCTGTGGGGAACAAGGAGGGAGAAGGGGACATTCCAGCAGAAGGGTGCACCACATGCACGGGGAAGCAGGATGAAGGTGGGATCAGCAGTGGAGGAATGGTGCATGATGCCAGTGGCTACAGATGTGTGAGAGTGGTAAGCTGCAATCGATCGGTACAAGATCTACATCAAGGATGTGAGATATTTTCGTTGGTAGCAGGGTCTCTGATAGTTTTTGAGAAGTATGAAGACATAATTATAATTTCCATCACAGTAACTTCCTATTCATTGTTTTTTCTGACAATAATTTGTGGGGGGTTTTCTCACTCAAGTGTTTGGTATTGCTTGGTAGTTAAGACCCCATTTTCATTGCCATTCATACCCAAATAGCTTTTCCAGGTAAGTGGTGGGGAGCTGGGTAGTCAAATAGAAGTGCAAGGACCAACTTATCTGTGAAGAAACAAAGGAGGTTGAGCCAGTGGCTACATCATCACCCTGGAGGCAACCCAGGCCAACAACGGACGAACGGCTATCTTCATGTTGGTGCAAACCCTTCGATTATATCAAGATATCTCTGCCTTATGATATCTTAGGAAAGTCATGTAAACAGAGGTGAGTTGTTAAGTGTCTGACAACTGACTTTTAGTGAGGGAAATCCTGATTTGTAGTGTTTGTCTATTTCCATGGTGTAAATACTCCCACCGTGGCCAACTTTAACTAACTACTTTTCTAACAAGCAGGGAAAATCCAACTGTAACCCATCACTGATTGTAAGCATATTGTGCAACTACTATTTAAAAAGCATAGAGCAAAAAAAGGTGAAAAAATTAAAATTGATTATATACGGGTTCCAAGACTCCAATCTTACAACTGAAAGCAACTTGAACATTACCAAGGTGGGAACATTACCAAGGTGAACATTGGAAGCAAGACAAGGAAAGGTGCTTTGGGAATTCTGAGGCCAGAGGAAGCACTTCCACCTGTAGGGAAATGGGAAGGTTTCACTTTCACTGGTCTGAGAGTTGGAGACACAGGTCCCAACATTCTGTAAGTCATCTAACTCTGACTTTATTTATAAAATGACTGAACTGGATTAAATGACCGTGAAGGTCATTCCAGCTCTAAAATTATATGATTCCATAATAATTAATTCTACATTTATGTAAAACTGGAAATCTGCCCGAGGGTTTCTACAGGATGGCCCCATTAAAATAAGCACATTAAAATAGCAATCAAGGTGAAACATTAATTTCTGTCTTCATGAGGAAATTCTTTCTTCACTCTACATAATCACTAACTATAAAATTTAACAGACCACAACTAATTATTAACATCTTTATCACTAATTGCACCTTCATTCTTAGCTGATAGGGTTTTGAATTAAACTGTGCTATGGTGTTTATTTTACCTTTAGGCATTTCTCAATTAATCTTAGTAACACTTGGGATTCTATTAATGATGGGGGATCCAGTGTGCTGCTTTAAGAGATGCAATTAAGAAGTTAGTCTAAAATATATATATATAACTTGGATGTAATTTGCTTTTTTCCTTCTTGTGGCAGGCCAGGTAAAATGAATGACATCATGCAAAGGCAAAGGAAAGAATTTCTGTATGTGCACACCTTTTTTTTTCCCCCTAAAGATCTGAAAGCCTACCATAAAACAACCTCAAAGTACATTCTAGGTGGGCACCCCAGCAGAAGGTAATAGAGAAACAAAGACAGATGAAACAGTGTTTCTCAAATTTGAATGTGCATGAAAATCACAAAGGAATTTTGCAAAGAGGCAGATTCTGATACGGAAGGTCTGGCTGCAGTCCAAGATTTGGCATTTCCAGCAAACTCCCAGGAGATACTGATGTAGCTGGTCCATAGACACAGGGCTTTGAGAAACAAAGTCCTAACATTGAATTGAGAGGTCAAGCAAAATGGGAAACACTCAACAGCAATATTTATAATTTTATTGATATATATTTTAAAACTATAAAAAAATTAAAGCTCTCTCCCTCTTTCTCTCTCTCTCTCTCTCTCTCTCTCTATATATATATATATATATATATATATACATATATACTTTGAGATTAGGTCTCACTATGTTGCATGGGGTAGTCCTGATTCGGGGATTCAAGAGATCCCCAGCCTCAGCTTCCTAAGAAGCCAGGAATTACAGGCACCTGCCACCGCATCAGCTGCTTTTTCGAGACCAGGTCTCACTATGTTGCCTGGGGTAGTCTCGAACCTGCGAAATCAAGTGATCCCAGGTCTCTTGCCTCCCATCACTTGGACTAGAGCTGCGTGCCACCACACTCGGCTTTATATATTTATTTTTTAAGAAAACCTTTGAGTTTGTGACATCCATAAAATTTCTGCCACCCTAAGCCAGACTACACTACTGCAGCTCCTGTGATGGAATCTGCTGACTCTAGAGGAATTTAAACTTAGTTCTTGGTGCAGAGTAGGCAGAGGGAGAACCCACTGTGGCTGAGGATTTGTGCAAGTGTCTTTCCAAAAGCTGTCTGTTGCCTCTGGAGGGGGTAATATATGCAAGTGCAAATGTATATTTTTATAGTCACATTGCCTGGTGGGAGGTTCTGTCTGCACAGAAGAACCATTCAAATAGCAAAACCATTGCAAAGATGATGATTTGAAAGCCAGTAACCAGATAGTTCTGATACAGACAAAGAGAACAGCCAGGGAGGGGTTGAATACAGCACTGGTTTCTGAATCCTTGACTCAGGACATATGGACAACCAGCAGATTCATCCCTGCTTGGCAGAAGATAGTCTATTTTCCTTATGCGGCAGTGCTAATCATCCTGAAAGTTCAGAATGACCTCTCATCCATCAGGATAGGACCCATCTGGCCACTTGCGGGGAGGCCTCCATGATCTGGGCAGATTTATGCAGTCAGGGTAAGAAGCACAGCTGTACCAGAGAGGAGCTGTGTGGCCACTTAAGTCCTTCCAAGGGAGCAAGCGATAGGTACCTGGGGGCCTGATTACTTGATTAGTTCTGCTTGTTCTCCTCATAACCCATCTCTGGGATTTTACTTTGGGTTCCCCACTTGTTCAAGTTCTGGCTATTTTTGGAAAGCTTAGGCCTTGAGAAAGAAATGCAAACAGTCCACTTTGGAGAGCAAAACCATGAGTCAGGGCTGATGGTTTGGGTTTTGAAGCCATACTTCCTAAGCTTGAATTTCAACTTTGTCTCCTACAAGTTGAGAGATAAAGGGTAGCTTATATGGTGCTGATATGCCTATTTCTTCAAACAGGGTCAAAACTCTAAAGTCAGTGGAATAGTGAGGAAACAACTCTGAAGGGGATGCTCACTCTTAGGGCTGTACAGATGGCAGCAGAGCAAGGAATGCTGCCTCCTTAAATACTGTGCTCTCTGGCCTCCCTCTAGACCCACTCTAGACACTCTAGTCCAAGTCCACAGCATTTATTAATGAAGATTGATAACAGCACCTTCTGTAGAGCATGTTGTAGAGATCAGAAGAGCAGAGTATATAAATAATGCATGGATCATATAATTATTTACTTTTTAAAATAGTTCTAGTTTGGTCACTTAATAGTCCTATACACTTAATAGTCCTATGCACCCTCAAATTTCTGATCTAAAAATTGAATATATGGTCCCTTCATACCCATTAGGCTGATTATAACAAAAAGGAAAGAAAAAAAAAAAACAAGTGTTGGAGAAGATGTAGAGAAACTGAATCACGTATATTCCTGTAGGAATGGAAAGTGATACAATCACTTTGGAAAACTAACAGGAAGTACCTACAAAAGTTAAATGTAGTATCACCAATGATCCAAAAATTTCAATCCTGGTTATTTACCCAAGAGAAATGAAAGTACTCATACATAAGTGTTCATAGTAATTGATTCATAAGAGCCAGGGGGTAGAAGCAACTGAAATATCTATCAACTAATGATTTAGATACACAAAGCATAAAATATCCCTGTTATGAATGTATTATTCAATTATAAAAGGGATGAGGTATTCATACATACACACACACACACACACACACACACAAAATGGGTGAGCCTTGAAACATTCTAAGTGAAAAGGTTAGACTCAAAAGGCCCCATATTGGATGAATCCATTTAGATGAAATATCCAGGACAGTCAAAACATAGCAGTTGCCAGGGAGGAGGGGAGAAGAGGGAATGACTGCTGATTGGTATGAGGCTTCCTTTTGGGGTGAGGGGATAATGAAAATTATTAGACAGTAGTTATGGCTGTAAAACTTTGTGAATGTGCTAAAATCCACTGAGTTACACACTTTAAATGGTGAGTTTGATAATTAATTATACCTCCATAAAGCTGTTATTTTTTTAAGTGAGAGCATGAATAATTATTTTATGTATATACAATGTTGTTGTAAAAATCAAGTTGAGGTTACTGATAGGAATACATTCTTTGGCGTCTGAAAGCTGTTTTTATCTTTTTGCCCCAGAATTTGCTACAACAACCTTTAACAAACTTCATCAAGCAGTTTCCATGAACAGCTCCTGAGCATCAAGTGTGATTCTTTTATTGTGTTCACACTGCTGACCCTGACAGCATAAATAAAGGCAGAGCCTCCTTCCCTTCCCCCACAAGCACCACAACACACACTATGGTTCAAAAACATGGCAGGAAAGGGCTCTGACAACAGATTTCGAGTCCAGTTCTTCAATGGGCTACCAAGCTATCTGCAGAAATTGTTGTTTCTTGAGATAATGGTAGCAGATAGCATTTCAGAAAGGGTAACAAGCACACACATATGTTCCTTACAATAGGCTGGCTGCCATCCAGGCGCTCATTATGTGTGATGTGGTGCAGCTTGTGACATTAATCCTGACCAGTCAGCATGATGTTCAGGCACAGATATCAATGCAGTCTCTCTTTCCCCAGTCTACTTGTGACCCCTGCAAATGTGTCATCTGCAGCTCTTACCTATCCCTGACAGCACCACCTATCAATGCTGCCCAGACTCCTCAAGCTAGCATCGGCCCCAGAGACCAACTGGCTTCTAGAATGGAGCCTGCTTCTCACCTGTGATGGGTATGGATCACCCAGGGGTCTCAAATCACAGCTTCTTATTCAGCAGGTATAGCTGGATCTCTGATTTGCCCTGGTGACCAGTTCCCAGGGAGATGCTGAGGCTGTTGCTCCTGAGACCACACTTCTGTCAAGCCACCTAGATCTCTCCACTGACATCTTAGACTTAACATATTCAACATATTCACATTGAATTCATCCTTACACCCACTCACCACCATCCAGGCAAAACCAATCTGTATCCTCTACCTCAATAGTTCTCAAACTTGAGCAAGCACAAGAATCACTTGGAAGTTTTGTTAAGGCGTTTTGTTGAACCCTACGTGCAAAGTCTGGGGGGACCTGGGTGGGACCTGAGACTGCATTTCGAACAAGCTCCCAGGTGGCTGAGGCTATTGTTCTGTGGACCACATTGCGAAAGTCAATGCTGTTTTGCTACCGATCACACTCTGAAATCAGCTGGCCCTTCCACTCCCTCATCTCTCTGCTCACTGTCCAGACTCCTCGACTCAGTCACCCCGTCTGCAGAACATGCTCCCTAGTCACAACCCCACTGCGCAGACCACCCATACCATGTTCCTCGGACTTTTCCAGTTTACTCCTCCATGCCCTGTCCATGCTGACCCTTCCTTCAGCCTGCTTGTCCCACCACCATTTCCTGGAGCAATCCTTACTTACCCTCCAGGACTTAGCTGAAGCATTACTTCCTTAGTAAAGCCTACTGGCCCAAACCTCACCTGAATCCTGCCCCTTCTACAACTGCTGCCTTCCTGTTCATCCTGCCACTAAATCCCCTTTCACTGTCACAGCAATGTAACTGACCAAAGATGTTAGACTCCTCCAGGGAAAGGGGTGTGTGCTATTGGTCTTATATCCTAAGAACCTAGCACAGTGACTGGCACATAGTAAGTGTTGAAAAATTGACATAATAAATGTTGAAAAACTGAAATGGCTAGTGAATGGCTCAAACTGCTATTACCAAAGGGAGGAAAGTCCCCTGTGCATTACTACATGCTCTTAATATCCCTGTCACATGAAATAATGTATTTTATTAAAAGACTATTAAGATAATGTGGCACTGAGGACAATGCCATCTCCCTCTAAGTGAAAATAAAATCCTACCTATTGGGTAAGATCATTCCTGGTATCAAATACCTGAAGAAGAAATGGTTCTCAGAATGGAAAAGAGGACCCTGCTAAGGCTGGAATTCGGCTTTTATTCTCAAAAGGAGGTGAGAAGAGGTTAAGGGCACACCAGGCATGCCTGTGAGAGCCAGTCACCCAGACACGCTGTCAGCCCCTTGCTTCCCACCTCTCAGTTTCCAGTAGAGAAAGGAAGGAGCTGGGGGAGAGCCCCAACTTCCAGAGCTGGGCTGTTTGTATGTCTTATATGCTCTGTTTATTTCCCCTCTGCTTTCCCTTAGAGCTCCGCTGGGTCTCTGATAAAACCAGTCTATCTCAGCTGTGCTAACATGAATCTCACATGAGCCACAGCAGGTAACAGAGCAGCTGCCACAGGATCAGCCCACAAGCCACCCAGGTGTCTGAGCTTGAGAGCGAAGCTGGAATTCCAAGAAGGGGACTGGGTTATAAGTGAGTTGCCCCTGTTCACTAGGAGAGCCCCTTTGGGTGACTTCATGACAGAGGTTCTGCGGTTACAGCATTCAGGAGGTGACATTCCTGTGGCCACATACCTGAGCTGAGTTGCTTGGCAAACAAGTTCATTTGTTTAAGGGAAGTTGGGTTGGAGGTTTGTTAGATGGAAGATTTACTCCTGGAGAGAGCTAATAGAATCAGGGGAGGCAGAACTAGACTGCACTAGAGGTGGCTGAGAAAATCTAGGGTCCTACTGAATCTTCCTATGGCTAATGAATAGCATCCATGTGATTTAAAGGGGTCCTTCACAACACATCTGTACTCTCTGTACAAAGTCATTAAAAACCAAAATTAAACTTTTACAAGCCAATATTCCCTGACCAGTCTTAGCACCAGAATAAGCCTGGGAAAAGGAGAAGCAAAAATATCCTAGAGTCCTAGGTCCAGATGCCACAGGTTGAATCTTCAAGTGCCTGTAAACCAGCTTCCTCTTCTTCCTCTCCTCCCCATCACCTCTCCTTGAGGGAAAGAAGCACTTCCCTTGGCCCTTTAAGGTAGCTGAGAGGGGAAGGTGATATAATTTGCAGTTACTATCAAGTGAAATGCCTGTTCCAAATGCAGCTTTTAAAGGGGTTTTCATGGCTGTTGAGCAGGGAATGGACCAGGGAGTGATCTTCTCAAGCGCTTGTAAAGGTCAATGGAGGTTCGGGCTTGGGGGCCTCAGTGCTGCCTGTCGAATTGACAGGACACTTGAGAATAGCACTGGAGAAGCCGGCCAGGGCACTTCTCCTTCAAGAACCCTTCTTTGGCCCTACAGCATTCCTCTACGACCTTGACAGGCATAGCACCAGATGCAAAGATCAGCACAAGTTAAAAAAAAAAAGCTCTTCAGAATTTGAAAACCCTTGCCCATCAAGGATTACTATCTAGAGCATGGAGAACAGAGGTATGGTTTATACTACCGAAGATGGAGTATGCTGTTTGGAATGATCACCTCCAACCAAAGCAAATGAAGAGTTTGACTAGCAGACAGAGGTGGGAGGAACTGAGAGGCAGCTGGCAGATAGACACTGGGCCAGAATGCACTAGCAACTCTCGAGCTATAAGGAGCCTGAGAACAGACAGGACCTGCAGTTTTGTGAGGAGGGCCACAGTTAATACAAGACCTAGTCTGGATGCCAGGAGGGGGGGTCAGGAGGAGGGACACCTCAGTACCAAGAGGTTGTCCCAAAGGGGTCATTGGAGATTCTGCAACAGTTACTATAAAGAGAAGAAGGTCACCAGTGAAGGGAAATGAACCTCCTGCTCCCTTCACCATGGCTGCACCAAAGTTCCTCATCTGGGGAGTCAGGCTACTCCCAGGGAGAAGGGCAAGATGAAGGAAAGGGAGAGAATCCTTAAC
Organism: Uropsilus gracilis; assembly: GCA_004024945.1. Taxonomy (NCBI): domain Eukaryota; kingdom Metazoa; phylum Chordata; class Mammalia; order Eulipotyphla; family Talpidae; genus Uropsilus; species Uropsilus gracilis. The sequence goes on along the minus strand of PVHY01004350.1, from coordinate 50,548 downwards.
GAACTGAGCATAAACCCTGAAGTGATCACATTTAACATGAAATACGTGAGCATCTGAGTTTCCTAGAACTGGCAGTTTTCCTATAGCAGCAGAAATCAGAAATCAGACCTAACTGCAAAGGAACAGTTTTGCATATCTCAACTGTGATTGTATATTGTACACTTGAAACATAGTCCAAATGTGCTTAGATAGGGAAATAATGGAGCTAGTTAAATTGTTATCAATAGAAATGTATAAGCTGGGTTACTATGAAACTGTTTAAAGGGATGAAGGAGATGCATACATACTGATAAAATGGTCTCCAAAATACAGTTATGTGAAAAAAGAATAAGACACTCAAGAGACAAACTGAGCCTATACCTGCTCCTGTTTGTTAAAAGAAGAAAAATACAACAAATGCAAATGCACATCTATTCAGGATACATTTCTGAACTGATACAAATGAGATATGGAAATGATTTCCTCTGAGAAGCAGGCCTGATAGGGTGGACTTAAGGAAGACCTCTTTGTTATTTCTTATCTTATTGAAAAGATAGTTGTTTTTTTTTTTTTTTTTACTATCTGCACAGATCTTCAATATGGGAAAGTGATGTAAAGGAGAAAAACACTGAGTTATTTTTACTGACAGTTTTTAAATGTAAATTTATCAATGTGGGGCAAGTGCAGAAATCTCCCCTCAGAACTCTCCCGGAAGCTGAAGATGCTGTGTAAACTTCACAGAGCAGACAAGTCAGTAACTGGATGCTTAACTATGCAACCATAACATACTCATTTATAAATAAGCTATTCATCTCAAAGAGTAAAAGGCTGGAAATAGGAACAAAACTATCTTTTGAAATATCACTAGCAAATGCTGAAGTTAGATACTCCCAGATCCATTTCAGACAATGAAGCCCATCATGAGCTCATATGCAGCGGGAAGCTGTTTCAGTCTGAATCTGCTTGAGCAATAAAACAGTTACTCCGTGACACCCAGTATTTGGGGGGATTTGATGGCAAATACTGTTGCATGGGCAGCAACACAGTGACAAAGAATCGGGAGTTGTGGAGCAGGTAACAATGGTGGATCTGCTGCTTCAGAGGAAGATCCTGGCACATCTGTAATCCCAGCTACCTGGGAAAGTGAGGCTGGGGATTGCTTGAGTCTGTGGTATCCCGGGCAACGTGAGCCTATGGTTCCACTGACAAAAATAGCGAGACCTAGTCTCAAAAAAAAAAAAAAAAAAAAAATCCTGGCCTTCTTTATTGATAAAATAATCAGACAGTATCAATCACATGGGGTAGAAGGACAAGGAAAAAGGGGTCGGTGAAATTGAAAGTACCCTTACATCATGTCGGCTTTAGGGGGGATGAGTCTAGATATCTGCTCCATGATCCAATATTGTAATCGAACTGTACCTTCGACCCCTCCTCCTGATTGCAATCTTATCAACAAGGCATTCCACTAATCAGTCTCTGGTGTGCAAAGTAGAATAACATACATCAGTCAAACCCCCTCTGAGCTTTCCTGGTCAAGTCCCTGGTCTTGTTTAACTTGAAAGAAGCCCTGTGGGGTTAGTCTACTATATTCTTTTAGTTTCGATATCTGATTCATTGGTTTGTACTGACCTTGTACTGAGAAGCCAAGCTGCATGTAATACAGTTAGGCCCAGCAGATTCACAAAACACCCACTGCCTATTCTCTCCTGTACAATAGCAACCCCACCTATCAGATACCCAAGTGTGAGGCAGTAACTTCATGCACTGTGATTTGCTCTTCACTGGGTTCACTTTTCTTTTTTTTTAAAAAAATAACTTATTTATATATATATATATATATATTTCACATCTTTGTTTTCCCCAGGGTTCACCCACCATCTCCCTTCCCTGACCGTTTCCCCCTCACCCCCTTCCCCCAGTTGTGTTCTTTAGTTTGGTTGTTAGTTTGTTTTGACTTTTCCTCCTGGCCTTTTCTAAGCACAGCCTTGGTCATACCCTCTCCTTCAAATAACCCTCCTGGCCCACCTCTGTCCAGAAATTCAAGGTCAATCCTATATGGTTTTAAGGCACATTTGGCTCAATGTCATGTTTCATCCTTTATTGGCTCATCTCAGTTCATTTTCCTAAATTCAACTTCAATCTTCACTCACTCTCCTGTTTCCCAGTCTTTTTCATGCCATAAAGGATCACTCACCATTTCTCAAATGCCCAGAGCTCTTGTGCTGCCTGGAATCCCAGTCTGTTGACTTCTGTTTGGGTAAAGCTTCTAAGCCCAACATAAACATGAGCTCCTTGCCTGGGATGCTTCCCAAAAGTGGCCCCACAGTCAGTGCTTTCCGGGATGGTCTGCACACCCCACTAGCATAGCGTCTTGGGAACGCTGTCTCATCGGAGGTCTTACTCCCTCACAGATCTGCTAGTTCTGTGAAGTGAGATTGTCAGTTTCTTATTAATGCTGCATAATAAGAAACTAGTAGCTGGCCTGAGGCCACTGGGAATGTCAGCTGAAATGACACTTGTCAGAGGCCATAGCTTAATTGCTCCACATCTCTAATCAATGAGCTAATAAATGCTACTACTTTGGCTCTATTGGTAGGAACAAAAAGGTTCTGAGTTCCAAGTCAAGGCAGCCCCACATATCTGAGTGGCAAGCAAAGGAACTGGTGGAATTAAAAGTCCATAGCCACTGAGCACCCCAAACACTGACTACCAGAGGGGAAATGGGAGGGTGCAGCTGAAGATCAGAAGCACATTCACATGGAGCCACATGATCCCAGATGGGAGGGCGTCTGTATCCTAAAACTGGGAAGAGAACTCCGTGTCCCTAAAACTCAGCCTGTTCGGGTATGCACATGCAAAGTTCAAAGAGGCTATGAACAAATGGTTTAGGTTGAGTGTATCCAACATCTTAGAAGTTCAGAAGACAGAAACTCCTGCCAGGCAATAAATTATCTGCTGTCTACAGAACAGAAGAGGCAAAACTCTGACCATTAAAGTTAAGATGATGAAAATGAGAGCTTTCTTGGTTGCCTACTGTGCAGCACATACTATCATGTCCATCAGCCAGTTTGCCAGAGCTGCTGTTGCTCAGAAAATATTGAAGGTTTGGGTGCAAAAGATCAGCATGGGAATCAATTGATAGATTTGCTCTGTGTTATCAGGGAAGGATCCCAATGGCTTAAGAGCTGGGAAGGGGAGAGAAGCAGGAGGGAGGGACATAGGGAGAAAGGTTGGCTTTTTTTCTAATAATCAGAAAGGAAAGAGGCTTTTCACAGATATGTTCAAGAGCACTACAGGATTAAGGTAAGCTACCTAGCAAAATAAATCCAAAAGGCTGGTTTTGAAGTGACTTTGAGCTTAAAAAACCCTTTTTGCACCAAGCAATCAAGCTCTACCCCTCAGCAACTCAAGTGCTGGCCTTCAAGGATGTGACTGACCCCCAGCCCCTCCACCCTAACTTTCATATTCCTCCAAAATAAAAGGAAGCAGCAAGCTCCAGAACACACCCTTTGTTTGTATCTGCTTTGAATCCAGATATTATTATCAGGCTGCTGCTTCTTGTCTAAAGGATTTGAAAATCAGTCAGTGTCACAAAGCACAATGGGCAGGCAGATCCCTGGGCGCTGCTGTGCATCTGAGTGACCTGGGTCTCGGGCATAGATCTCCACGTGCTTCATTCAATGTGATCCCAGGGGGTGGGCTGGACAAGGGAGCGGGGGTTATAGGAAACCAGTTTCAAACCAGCAGAATGTAATAGTGTCTAGTAGCTAAGGGATACAGCACACAGTTGATCAGGTTGTTCACTGCACAAGGACACCCAGCCATTGAAATCCAGTGGATTCTCCCAGTGGGGAGATTAATCTGGTCTAAGAAAGAAGCATTTTTGTTTGATTCACAAAGGCCAAAGCTGAGCTAGTGGAGGTCCAACAGAGAGGCTGAATCAATATTAGTTTGTTCAGGGAGAAGTAGATGATGGCACCATCTTATTGTGTGCTCGGCAGGGCACTTCTGTAGCTGAGTAGGGTAAGAGATTCAGGTGGGCCAGTGATGATAACATGGGAAGCTAGGAAGAGCCTAGATATTCCCTTCAGCAGGGAACTCCCTCTACAGGTCTGCCCGTGCCTTCTTGTGTAACCATGGGATGTCAAATTTGGTGAGTCACTCATGTCTCTTATCAACAGCAGTAAAATAAGAACATGAAGGTTAGGCATGGGTCTTGATCCTGGTGAGTTCTTTGTAAATGATGCTACCTTGACAGCTACATTGTCCCCAAAGTGAGAGACCCAGAGTGTCCAACCTTGTCACCTAGGATGGTAGCAGAGGCAGGCAGCCAACATGGGCCAGGTGGGCAGAGCCAGCTTTGCAAGAAAGAACAGTGAATGCATTCATTTCTGTAGTGTAATGAAGAGGAGGCCTCGTGAGAGTCAAACCTGCTGCTGGTGTGGGTTGTAATCTGAACCTGAGCCACCCTCCAGCACTACAAGGGTTTAGGAGAAACCAAATGAGATTACCAGCAGAGCACAGGGGCTGGAGAGGACAGGTGCTAAGCAAATGTGAGGGTATAACCCCTCTCCCCCAGGACTCTCAAACATTTTGCCTTCGCCCCAGAGCCTGATCCCTAGCAGGATGAGGCTAGCTGAAGAATGATTTCTGTTCATCCTGCTGAATTCATTAATACAACAGCAATAACGATCATAATCCAACCTACATTTCTGGAGCAGCTTTTATGAAAAAGGCCCATGAAGAAAGCAATGATGTTTCTTAACTAATATATTGTGTCTCTGACTCTGAAGGTTCATAACACTTTTTTATGCACTCATTTAGCATATATATCATTTCATATTTTCCTTTATTATAAATATGAAATATGCTAAGCATCATAATCACATCTGGAGAATGAGGCAGAGCTTTCTCCATTCATTGGAGGAAATTGTTTACATGCAAGTCTCTCACCCTTTGTGAATTGCAAGAATTTTTTCAGGAGGATTTTACTATATCCCCCCAAGATATTCAACACTATGTGTTTAAGCAAAAACATTTAGTACTCAGCAACAATTTCTTGAACACTTGCCAATGTCATCACTCCTATTTTATATACAGGGAAACTGAGTCTAAGAGACATTAAACAACTTATTCAAGCTCATAAGTCTGTGTGAATGACTATCATGTTAATATTAATAATATTCCTGAATGAATAGATGGTAAGCTCTTAAGGAGCTTAACCATCTGCAACACAGCACAGCTTATAAATACCAAATGCCACTCACAGTGAATTAAAGGGATGAACTGTCTGCAATGAGAATTTACTGGAAAATAGGGAGAGAATTACTGTTTCCCTCCAAATCCAAAAAGGGTTGAAATACTAGTCCTCAATGAGCTATTTTCCAATCACTGAGTAGAGGGAAATTTTAGTTAACTATTGAATCTACATGTCCCACAGGGGAACAAATAGTTTTAAATCAGAAAAACTTCATGAGGTAATAAGGAAAATACTGTGGAACTAGAAGTCAAACATAAGGAAGAAAAGAAATGTTCTGGAAGCAAGGCCTGATCTTGACCTAGGTGTGATCAAGGGCATTAGGAAAAGAAGTTCAGAGGCAGGTAGGGAGTATTAACACAGCAGTCAAAAGAAGGGTTTTGGAGCCAGACTCTGGTTCTGGGACCCAGACTTATCACTTCATCTCTAAGTGTAGAGCGCTTTTCAGGTACAAAGGGAATACTACTGGAACTCGATGCATAAGCAACTTTTTAGGTTTAGTGCAGAGACTGACACACAGTATCTTGGTGTCCTGTAGTTTTTGGAACAAACCACCACAAACTAGGAGGTTTAAGATAGAAATTCATTCCCCAAAGTTCTAGAGGTCAGAAGTTCCAAATGAGCCTCAATGGGCAGAAACCAAGTTGCTGATAGAGCCTGTCTGTGGAGGCTCGAAAGGAGAATTTTTTTTTCCTCTTCTAACACTTAGTGGCCACTAGCTTTCCTTGGCTCATGGCCCCTTAACCACAGTCTTCAATATCAGCACCTTCTGTCTTCACATCACCCTCTACTCTGTATCAATTCTCCCTCTGCCTGGCTCTTACACGGATACTCATGGTTGCATTTTGGGCCCATCTGTATAACCTGGGATAATCTCCCTATCACAATATCCTTAACTTAATCTTATCTGTAAAGTCTCTTTTTCCAAATAACTTGGCATTTTCAGGCTTTAAGGAGTAAGACCCCATATTTGTGGGAAGCCATTATTCAGCCTATTGCACAGAGCAAATTCTCGGCAGTTTAGGATTGCTGTTGCTCATGTTAATAGAGATGAGTCAAAATAAAGGGACATCCAGGAAAGGGCCAGTGAACAGATAAGAAAGAATGGGTTGTGAGCTCTTTACCATGAAAATGAACCAACAGGGTAGTGCAGTAGCTGTACGGCCCAGGTAAATTACCTGGTGCCACATTACAGGCCCAGAGTGACAGCAGGAAGAATGGGGATGCTGGAGTCAGGCAGCTCTGCATCCAGATCCTACTCTGCCCTTTACAGGAGCAGGATACTGGGGCTTTATCTCAGGTCAATTTCCTTATGGTAACAAGGGTTGCCTGAGGCTCAAATAACTCATGTTCATGATGTGGCACATAAAAATGGTTGTCATCTGTACAACTGAGTCAGTGCTGTGCAGGGAGGATGAGCAAAGGAAATGACAGAAACACGTGCATACGGAAATGTGCCCCCTCCCATCCTCCCATGAAGGCATTTCAGGCGAGCACCAGGCACGCAGCCAAGGAGAAGCCTGGGGGTCCCTGATGAAAAGCTGAAAGCCCCTTCTGGGACACACATATTGTAGTCAGACTTTTTCTACAGCCTATCATATCTTTCTCTTGGAACCCAGAGTTATGAACGACTTGGAGGGGATTCAATGAAGCATTCTTATGGCGAATGTGATCTTTGTTCTGATAACTAATGAAATACTTCTGACACGTTATGAAATGCCACAAAAAAAACAAACAAGGGCTCTTTGGAGCCTTGTGTGAGATCAGAGTACCTCAAGCTTAAAATCTGACTCCAATCCTTCCTAACCTGCAGGCAGAAATGTACACACCAGGAGGCCCAGCTCCGTGACAAACTCTCTCACTGAATAGGGTGAAGGTTTCTGATTTAGAAACCAAAGCACATTAAAACACTGTTTATTGAGTTAGCATCACCAGGTAACTTCTTGTCAAACAGTTCAGGCACTAAGTGGAAATTTTGGCTCAGAAGGTAGAGAAGCAAAATTTTCCTTGGAGGAGGAAACAAAAATCACCGAAAGGGTTCAACATGCATTTCAAACAGCTGTGCCAGTTTCCTCTTCTCACTGGCCAGGGAGGTTCCTGAAGAGAAATGCAGGCAAGAGGAACAGCTTCCCTGTCCTTGTCCTCTCTATGTAGCAAGATTCCTAAGCTCTCAACGCAGGGGCAGAAAAACAGCATGCAGCTTCATAGAGTTTAATTAATAGCAAATTTTCTGATCCAGCATTACGAAGGGGCCCATTCAGCTCCAGGGGCCCTTGGGACAGAAGTTATGTATTGTGCCAGAATTATGAATAATGAAATGCAAATAACCTCCAAGATAGATGGGGTGGGGAGAAGAGGAGCTGAGAAAACAGATGAGTCCTTTTCACAGCCCAAGACAGGTCCTTGGGGAGGCAGGAGTGGAAGGCAAAGTCAGTGATCTGGGCCTTAACCTATCTGCCTGCCCTGTGTTAAAGTGAACAGACCTTTCAAACACACACACACACACACACACAAACACACACAAACATACACCAAAATTATTGAAAGTATCCAGTCAATGATAATAAAATAATCAAATCATGTTGTTATGTTTTTCCAAGCACTTTCATAACTGTTACCTCATGGGCTTGTGTGACAAAGGACATAAAACTACCCACATTCTACAAATGGATTAAATGACTCTGAAAGTCACCCAGGTAACAAGTGGTAGTGCCTGAGGCAGGAAGCAGTGTCTAAGGATGATGCTGATGCCTGGGGCAAGGCTTTCTCCAAGGGTAAAACTCCCTATGCTTCCAATAAGAAAGTGCACATTGCACCTTTAAGAAACCAAATGGTTTCGGTAATATATGGGCTATAGGAAAAAACAAGCAAAAGACCAGGAGGAAAAGCCCAAACAAGCTAAGAACCAAACTAAAGTACTGGGGGTGGGAGTGGGGGAAGAGGGGAGGGAATGGTCAGGGAGGGAAGGTGGTGAGTGATCGCTAGGGAAAACAAAGATAATATATATATATTATCATATATATATATCTTTTATATATATGTTTTTATATATATGTTTTTATATGTTTTATATATATAAATTGATCAATTAAAAAATAAATTGTAAATTCTAACATTAGAGACAGGAGGAAATAGTAAAACCTTCCTAATTTTATAAATAAATAAATGTGTTCAAATTTTGAATAAGAAAAAGAAAAACTCGTATTATGAGATAGATGTCTGACCAGAGGAATCTGAAGGGTTGTGGTGTCTAAAAGGAAGACCATCACATTGCAGGGCAGGTGTCTGAAGGCTGTATCCTTCCCTACCCTTGATTCCAGATGGTGGGGGGAGGGTCAGGAGGGGGATTGAGGGGACCAGGGATGTTGAGGGACATTGAGATATGCAATCGTGCCTGGTGACTCATCACTCTCTAGCCGGCGACCTTAATGTCTCCATAGGGTCCCTTTATTCCACAGATATATAAACTCAGGCCCAGAGAAAAAACGAAGTGACTCGCCCATGATAAAAGCATGGGTGAGAGCTGCAAACTCTCTCCAGACTCTGGACTTGGAAGACAGTATTCATTCTGCAACAGCTGCCCCAGGTATCTGTATTTGTAACTCCATCACTCTGTGGCCCTTCATGAATACCGAGCCAGGGGAGAACTGAGAGCGGTGGAGTGGGGCATGCATGACTTTTCCCTTGCTCGTTACTCTGGGACATGGGACTGGGAAGCTTCCTGTAAACAACGAGTCGTGGGTGGAAGTGACAGGTCATCTTGCTAGCACAGAAACTGTCCTCTTTCTTGGGTGTCCAATGACCAGCAGAACATAAGTACGACAGTCATGCCTCACTCAGTGGCAAGGCTAGAGTCTGAGAAATGCACCATTAAGCAAGCTTTGCTGTTGTGCAGGCATCATGGAGTGTAATCACACAGGCCAAGGCAGCAGCCTGCCTCCACCTAGGCAATGCAGTGGGGCCTGCGGTGGCCCTGTCAGGTTTGTGGTCTGTGGCTGACCAAACTGTCACGTGATGCATGACTGTTGCGAATTCTCTCCCTACCCCAATCTGTCCACATCCTAATCCCTGGAACCTGTGAATTTCCCTTACATGGCTAAGGGGACTTTGCAGGTATGATTAATGAGGGATCCAGAGATGGGGAAGTTACCCCTGACTGTCTGAATGAGTCCTTAGAAGGATGAGAATTGGTGAAGGAGATTAGGAGACAGAAGCATTAGGCTAGAGTGCCAGGGAAAGGCCCCTGAGGCAAGGAGTGCAGGTGGCTTCCAGTAGTTGGAAAAGGGAAGGAAACAAATTCTCCCCTGAAGCCTCTAGCAGGAATGCAGCTCTGCCAACACCTTGACTTAGATTTCTGACTTCCAGCCTATAAAAGATAAATGTGCGCTATTTTAAGCCACTAGCTTTACAGCATCAGTGAGAAGTAAATGCACCTGTTAGAAAACAAGAAGAACCAGCCTTAGCCTTAGCTCCCTTATCAGTTAACCCTGGTTTGGGGGGGATTTACAGAGACTGTGGTGGGGGTAGGAATGGCATTGTCAGACATTTGAATATCACAAGGGTATTTAAGGAGCGATTTAGGATGATCATACATCATCTTTAAAACAGAAGAGTTTGTCATCATGATTATGGGGATTATCTGTCTCAACAAACTTCCAGGTGTGTCTCCCAAGAACTGCTTGATTTCCATCCCTGAAAAGGAGCCCTGGATGTCCTCAGCCTCACTTCGATACCCCCATCCACAGTCCATGCCCCCGTCCCATCAGATCTCTTCTGACTTCCAAAATGTGCCAGGTTCTTCCATGCCCCCAGGGCTCCACCCTTGGCAGTTTGTTTTCTGGGCATGACCTCATCACCGAGGGTTCTGCAAAAGTCCTTCTTCAAAAAGCAGCTGCTCACCTCTTCCTCTGGCACCCCATCCTTTCTCTCCCTGGCCCTCCCTGAGCAATCCTCTTAAACAAAACCCTGGACGTTGGACCTTGCAAATATCAGTTTGCTCATCTTCTGTCACCCAACTTGGGCAAACTCAAGAAAACACTTTCCAAAGTCCACAGGTCTTTCCAAAAGACCTGTGAAACCTACCCTCCATGACTTTTTTCTGATGAGTGTGACATACTCCACTCAGAGGAAAGAGTGGTTGTGACAGTGGCTTATGTCCCAAGTTCTTTACTATTGCCTCCAGTAGAGGGAAGTTCTCAACTTGCAAGGCCTGCTGGGCAGGGAAGAAGTGCTCACTATCTTGAAAGCCTCCAGTTAAGGCCATCCTGCACCTCATTCCCCAGATTCCAGCTGGCTCACATGTGTGACCATCAGGAAACATGGAGAATGCATGCAAGTGTGAGGAAGTCTGCCCTGAAGAAGCCCTGCCTAGCAGCAGGCTCTTTGGGAACCAGAGTGATGAAAAAACTATTTTATTTCATCTTAAGCTAAAAGGGTTGGGCACTGTTCTAGGATGCAGTGCCTATGAAAGCTGAGTCAAACGGGCCTGCAGACTATTATAACAGATTCCTGGATGATTGTGGACTAGGCAGCAGGGCCTTCTCTGGGTGCCATTCTCACTGGACATCTTGGGGATGCAAAGACATCCATTTGGTGTGGTGTAACAAACTGAGAGCTGCTGCAGAAACCGGGGATCCTTTCACTTGCTTCCAGCCTACAGGTATCCATCTCCAGAAACTGAGGGGGAAGGATCTCCTCCTGATGATTGGCTTCATTTTCACAGATGTGAACTGCTGCATGTATCACAGAAGTTTCTCTCTCTCTCTCTCTCTCTCTCTCTCTCTCTCTCTCTCTCTCTCTCTCTCCCCCCTTGCCCCCACCACAAGATATAGCCTTGGGCATGGAGTGAGGGAGAACTTCCCAAATGACCATTTTGAACCTGTTGTCCAAGACCTCTAGGCCAAACCCTACCAACTCTCGGTGCACATAGTCCACAGTTCCCCAAGTTGCCATGTTATTATTATATCCCAGGGGGAGACAGCCACACCAAGAAAGGGCAGAGGACAGCGTGCCCAGGTCCTAGGATCCTGGCTACACCCAAATTGTACAGCTCCAATCCCTGTCTCTCTGGACTAAATTCCTGGCTCCCTGGCTCCCATGTGGCTCCAGTTTTTCAATGTTACCCAGACTAACATATGAACATGCAGACTTTAAGCCCATAATGGGAGTTATAAGTACAAAGGATTAAGCACCTAGTGGGGACACAGCAATAACAATATATTATTTCAGTCACTCAACAATCCCATGGGATGAATGTTACTATTACTCTCATTTGAGAAGTTAAGTAACTTTCCCAAGCTCAAGATATTTGGGAAAGTGCCAATAAATATTGACATTATTTCTAAAGCTGTTGAGTGTATGGCTTGATGTGTATCTTAATAAGACAAAGCCTGATATGGAAGCAAGTGGACTCAAACAGTTTCCAGATAAATTCAGCTAAGTAAATTCTATTTATTCCTCAAAGCTGGGTTCAAATCTGGCTCTGTGAGTCCTCCCCAACTTCTCCATCCACAAGAACTCCCCTCATCTTGAATGCTAGCACACCTCTACCACCTTCCAGCACACACAGCATTGCATGAGTTTGCCACTCATCCACCACCTCAAGTCAGGCTCCAAAGAAAGGGGCTATGACCTCCACGGTTTTTTACTCCACTCGTTGCCTAGAACTAGATGCAAAGAGTTCTCTGATGAAAAGAGCTGAGCACTGATACAGTTCATTTTAAGCCTTGGTGTCCAAATCACATGCACTTTTCAAGACATCCAACCTCCAAACACCTTTGACCACATCTGCTAGAGGCGGCCACCTTGCTTTCAAAAATACCCATTTCAGTGAACAGAAATTCATTGTTGGATTCCACCAGACCTACTTCAAATTCTGTTGTTTTAGAAATGAATGATCTTGAGAAAGTCACTTCATTCCTCTGGGTCTCAGTTTTCTCACCTATAAAATGTGAACTAATCTGCCTCACAGGACATGTGAGCTACTAATGTCAGAGCAGGTAACAGACATGCTTCTCAGTGGCAGCCACCATCCCTGTCATTACTCTTTCATCGGGTCACCTTGTAAGGACGGCCTTTTCATCGTGTCTTTCCTCACCTTCAGCAGAATTGGTTTTCAGAGCTTGGAGTACATCAGAGTTACTTGAAAAACAGATAGCTAGGAAACAACCTAAGTACATACTGGTAGATGACCACATAAGGAAGATGCAGTATCCATACAAATTGGAACACACACAAGTTGTGTTGTCGCAACAGCATGGATGGACCTAGAGGGTGCTAAGCTTAATGAAATCAGACAGAGAAAGACAAAACCCATATGGTTTTGCTATGTGTGTCAGAGAAACCGAGCAACAGGATGAACTAAACACAACAAAAATAAACTTTAACACAGAAGAACAAATTAGAGATTAACAGGAAGGAAAGTGAGGTGAGTTAATCAGGTAATGACTGCAGGGTGATGGATGGGAGTCAACTCATAGGTCAATTCAATGTATATATACAAGCTGATTTTTAATGATGCAAAACTGACACTTGTAAGACAGGATAGTGCAATGTCACATCAATAAAAATCTAAATAAACAAATAAAAGAAAGGAAAATAATAAAACTACAGAGGTTCACCATAAGCCTACGAAACAGCCTCTTTGTTGGACAGGAGGACAGCAGGGAAGCGGCAGTTCTGCTTCTAACAAGTCACCTCTTACTGCCAGTGACTCAGCTATGCACTCATCAAATTGGGAAAGTATGCTCAGAGGATATTCAATTCTCAAACTCCTATCCACAGAGCCTTAAGTTCAAAACAGGTACTCCCAGACCATTGGTCCCAATCTTGACTGGACCCGAGTCATACCAAGTTTCAGCATAACCCCTTGAGATTCTAATGTTGGTTCAGGATGTGACTAAACAGTCAAGATTCCTCAAAGATGGGCGGAGGGGCCTGATGGTCTGCCAAGCTTCACAACCAGCTCCATCGGAACAGTTCCCTACGTCTGTATGATGACACCTCTGAGGTTTTAACCAGCATCTGCCTGTGAAATGAACTGAGCTCCATCTAAGCCTGTAAGGATTCTTAAGCTTAAAAAAAGTAGTAAGTTTGCTAACAGCTATGCTGGGCTCTCAGTAAGAGCCTTGTGCTCCCACCACCTGGTTTTTATTCACCTTTGCATCTCTCCCAGGGCCTTACAACATAGTAGATGCTTAATAAATATTTATTGGATGATTGGATGATTTTGTTTTATTTGTTATCTGGCTCCAATTAAGTTTTCAGTTGCCTAGCATAACAACCTCGCAGTTTCTTAAACATCCAAACCCTCACGTTCTTTGCCTCAAACCTGAAACAGAGATTAGTGCAGACAGCCATCACTGGAGCACACCAAGACATATCTTCTGGGGTCACATATACTATGCAAGGTCCAAATGACTGATAAATATAAGCAAATGCGATTTCTGTCAGCTAGGAAGAGCGTGACATTTGTCGACAGTACTGGCCTCCGGGGCTAATATTTGGGCCATTTCATCTGCAACTGTCAAATTACAAGAGCATGATAAAACGTTGTAGAAACTTCATAGTAAACAGTAACTGGCCTCTTGTCAGTAAATTAGAAAGAAAAAATCTTGCTGCCAAAGCAAATGTGCCAGAATGCCTATAGCCAAGAAGGGCCTGCTCCTGGCCAGCTTTTCTACTGCGACTGTAAGAAATCCAGGGGCCTGGGAGATGGCAGCACCATCTTCAAACCTCAGCTTTTCCAGGGTTCAAGGACTCCAGGTCATACTTTATTCTCTTCAGGCCTCAGATTCCTCTCTGAACATCTACTTCAAGCCATGACTGACAGGATTCTGACCCCAACTTTCCACACACCCTAGCTGTGTGATCTTGGGGAAGTTGCTCCACTTCTTTGCGACTGTTTCCACTTCAGGTGGCGATATTAGCATCACGGGGTTGTCCATGTAAAGTGACCAAACAGGCCCTGATATAGACGAGGTACCCAAACAACTTGCGCAATTATAAATCTGCAAACCTGACCCTAGAGTTTTGAAAAATCAAGATTTTTGTCCTTTTCATGTTTTTGTCAGTCTGGAATCAAAATCATATAGTAAACCTAAATGTAATGGACAGTTATTTCTGGTCTTTTATCCTACTTGATGAGAGTCTTTGTACGTTTCACTGAAGAAATAATAATGTGCTTGAAGATAGACTACATCCCCATATCATAGAAGAAATGCTACTGCATGCCTTGCATTACTTTTCAAACAGCTGCCTTGCAATACTTTTCTAAAAGCTGAGTAGTTTTGAATTCCAAAATGCTTTGGTCATAAACATTTCAGATAAACAGAGTTAGGTTGTTGTGGGATTGTGTTTGGGATAAAAGGGGATACCATACCTCATGGCTTTCTAGAAAAGTTCCTAGAACCCTGACACTTGCATCTAAAACTCCAAAATGTTCAACTGGACCAAAGATTGGAAAGGTCCAATGAGCCCTTGGATGAGAAGGCTCCCCCGTGTCTTCGGCCCTCCGCCAGAGGAGCACGGGAACCCAGGTCTGCCTCCCATCCTGGGCCTTCCTCTTGTCTCTCCTCCACAGGAGCTCCCTCAGGTTGATGCTTAAGGGCTTGCTTAGAATTAACTTTAAGTTGTAGACTATCCTGAACCTTGCTGTGTGGTGAGAGTGGCCTCCACGCTCTCATTGGCTGCAAAATAAGTCTAACTGGCTGAAGATTAAAATAAGTAGGTGGAGCCAAAAATTCCTCCCCAGGCAGCAGACACAACGATCACAGACGCCCTGGGGCAGAGTGGCGGGAAGCCAGGGGTTAGGGGGCACGTACCTTCTTTCCACGGTGGGTTCGCGGCCCCGGGCAGGCTGGTGCCGACTGCCTCTCAGAAGCGGGCCCTGAAGGCTGGCGTTGAGGCCTGCTGGGGCGCGCTGCTCGTCGCGGCTCCGGTGCAGCGGCACGGAGGTGCGCACGGCCGACACCACGTGGCCGGCGAAGGCGCGCGCCGGGGCTCCAGGCCGCCTGCCCCCGCGCGCGCGGTATGAGCTGGGTAGGCAGGGCCGCGTCTGCTCCATCACGCCGCCGCTGCAGCTGCGCGAGCAGGCGGACCAGGGGCCCCAGGAACCCCACACGCCCGGGGCGCCGCCGCCGTCCTCCGGGACTCTCTCGACCGCCGCCATCCTCTGCGGGACCTGCGGAGACAGAGCAGGTGAGAGGACCAGAGCACCCTCTCCGCATCACCCTCAAGGCAATGGCTAATCTGAAGGACAGATGCATTAGACACAAGTAAGCGCGGGGCCTGTTTTAAAATCTGAAGAGCAAAATAATACAGTCCACCCTGAGTTATGTTCATCTTTTAACAGATGCATTCATAAATTAAAAATATATATATATATAATGGAAGAAGGGACACTCAAAGACAAATGTGCTAAGGTCCATGAAAGCTACTTCCGTTCTAGTTTGGGTGCCACGACCTTGGACAGCTCCCGTGATGCTCCCTTCCCCCTCTCCCCACCTCTTTCTAAGGGTTATCCTCAGGAGTCTCCCTTAAACTCCAACCAGGTTCAGAGGAGAGGGAGGAGATAGGGGAGGTTCTGCACCTGTCCTAAGCTGCTGGGAAGGCCCTGTGCCCCTAGTCTTTGCCAGTAGAGACCCTGCTATAGAGCCAGGTGCCCCTGCTTCTAGCAGCGTGAAGGGGAAGTTTCTGAACCTCTCAGCCTCAACTGGCTTCTACAGAAGCATGAACCCTCCCTCTTTCCCTCCCTCTGTCAGGGACACTGGCCTCCCTCTGTAAGAGCTGTAAAGAGATTAAAGTCAGGTCATCCCCACGTGCATAGACAGATCCTACAACTGAATACATAATTGTAATTAATGATTTTTCCTGCTTCCACGGTGAACCAGAAAAGGTGAAAAATGCCAGAACATTTATAAGGTTATTGCCAGAGGGTGATCCTACACTCCTGTTCAATTAACTGGCTATTTCACAGATATCTACTGTGCAGTTACGGGACTCAGGGTAGGTGATACACTGTGTTCCTTAGAGTATACAGACTGCACAGAGTACCAGCCTGTATACTGGCACTGAACCAGACCTCGAGGATGGGCATACCAGCACCCCGAGTTCATGCAACTGACCAGAATCTAGTGGCAGCGGAATACAAGATGCAGCTAGTACAAGGTTAGCAGCCTTTCCCTAGAACAGATAACCCTGACTGGGTGGGTGAGGAGTAACTTGACTCAAGGGAATAGCTGTAATTACTCATAGAGAAAACGTTGGTAATCTCTAGTCCTCACAACAACCCTGGGTACTACCATTCTCTCTTTGCAAAAGGGAAACTGCCTCACTACAGTAGGGTCTGAACTCAGGTCTCCCCACCTCTGCACACTGTGGAACTCCCTGTTCTCTCTCCAGCAGACAGCTACTCTTGACTTTTTTGGATCATCCTTGAGTATCCTTCCTCTCCGTGAAACACTCCACAACATTATACCTTTCCTTAAATGTGGGTTCTCCCATGAATCTTGGGCATATCAAGGACTCAAAGGTTGTTCACAGCTGGGCTCTTCTTCTCTCCCCACAGTTCCCCTTGAGCAGTCCAGGAATTGTCTTCCCTTTTGTGTGGAACAAATACAGGAAGGTTGAATGTCTTTACCCCACATGGAGGTGAGTGGCTGTGAAGACTTGATAAGGAACCTGAGGAAGCTGGCCCAACATGCCTGAGGAAGTGCTCAGTCATTGTCAGTCACTGTTAGAGCCAGCACCATGGTCACTAGAAGAGAGACCCAACCCTTGGCTAGAGTTCTGGCTCCCAAATACTCAGTCACTGATGCCACAGGGCTTGTGTCACTGAGGCCACCTCCCTTCCACCCCATCACAGTGCACAGAGTAGATGACCTTAACCATGTAAGTTGGGTTCCTGAAGCTTCAAGTAGTAACCATAGCAGAATGAGGATGAAAGCCTGGGCAACCCAAGAAACAAATAAGCAACAGCCAAAAGAACTTAGCCCAGAGCTAAGTCAGACAGCAGCCAGACTATGGAAGCCATGTGTAGATAGCCAAAGCAAGGGATTGGAGGCCACACAGAACAATGTCAGAGGGAGACAGGGTCAGAGCACAAGCCAGAGAGAAGTTAGAAAGAAGATTCTGGTGATTGCTGGCTAGATGAGCAGTCTCGGGCAGATGAGCAGCAGGGTGAGGGCTCACGAATACATTCAGTCCCTTGCTACTTAATGGTGGACCTTAAAGACAAAGGTTTGTGTGTGCTTATAACAAAACACAAAAAACAGCTTTTGTTCTTTTTCGTCTCCTTACATATCCTATTTCTCTTTATCAAACTGACAATGGACTCAGTGGAGGTGGTGGCAAACCTAATTAGGTGACAGTTTAGATATGTAACGCAATCCCTAAAATGTGTGTGGTTAGTTGAACAGTGGCTTTCTCAAAATGAGGTGGTTCTCCCTGATCCCCAGAACTGGTGATTGGAACCCTAGTTGGAAAAAGATGCATTGCAGATGTCATTAAGGGTCTTAAGATGAGGCCACCTTGAGTTTTCTAATGACATGTGTCTTCATGAGACACAGAAAGGAGAGACATGGTACAGACTGCCATATGGCCAGCAGAGAGGAGTGAGCATTGAAAGTGGGATACTGGGAGCCACCACATCTTGACTGATGCAAGAAGTCTCTCCTAGGAAAAGGAGGGTGTTCCTGGTGACACCTTGACTTTGATTCTTGGCCTAGAGAATTGTCAGGGAATGAATCTTTGTTGTTTCATGCCATCAAGTTTGTGGTCATTTGTTACCCCAGTCCTGGAACCAATACAATGTATTAGTACTTCCAGAACAAGGAAGGAAAGTGTGCTGGCATCAGGCAGTACCCTCTCTTCTTGGCACTGTACAACTTGCACAGGAGAGTAAGGACAGACTCAAGCATAGGCTCCACACCATGGATACAATGACTTCACAGGTGATGCTTACCTGGCCCTTTAGCCATATTGGGAGGCTGGTATTATTGCATCGCTTTAACAGAAACTAAGACCCCAAAAGACTGTATGACTTCCTACAAGCTTGTGAGGACCACAGACAGGACAAAAACTGAGGTTTGCAGACTCCCACTCTAGGGTTCACTTCCCCTCCCCCCATAGCATGTTGCCCCCTTGCCTATGTTGTTGGTAGAAAACAGAAATGTAGACTGAGTAGAAGTAAATCTGCTTTAATAGTTCTAATGAGAGGATAATTAGGATAAGCAAACAAAGGCAAAAGTATATTTCTGACACACTGGGGGGTTTCAGTTACTCACTATGTATGTCCTAATTTCACATTAACATAGATAACAAAGGAACTGTCTATAGTATTTGAATTAGACATGCAGCTATAGTAAAAATCTACTTCCTAAAACTAATTCTACCCTTAATTTAGTTTCCTGTTGCAATTGGGCAGGATCCCTGGGGGAAGAAAACATGAAACCACATTCCAGCATATTCTGTTCATAAGAATTCTCTAATTTATAGTTGAATTATGGTGACTGATTTGAAATTTCATCTTAGTCCCCATGGTGGGATTCTAACCACACACTCCAGGATTGTATTCTAATAGTGCCAAGTCATAAATAAAGAGAAAAAAACCTAGACGGAGAACCAAAAAGGAAAGAAAGGGAAGGAAAACAGAGACAGGGAGAACAAAGACAAGCCAAAGAAAAATAGAAGGAGGGATTTGCATGCTTGCCTTTTAGGTGAATCACCTCTCTTCACCCTGCATTTCTTTCCAAACTTCCCGAAGAGCCCCACTCTCCTTGCTCTCTGGGGGTCAAGAGGTTCTCTATGTGGCAGAATGGAAAAACTTTCAAGTGTTCTGAGACATACAATTCCTAAAATTAGGACTAACGAACAAGACCTCTGTTAGTCAGGGTAGAGCAAAACCAAAGAATAAGTCATGGTAGGAAACAAAACAAACAAATAACAGAACATTCAAATCTGTACCCTATGCCACGCTGCTGCTTACCCAACACACACTTGATGTGTAAACGTGTAGACAGGAAAACCTAATGCATTTCTAGCTTATACCTGAATGGCTCATTTTCTCACTTACAGGAGTTCTAACAAATAAGTAAGAAGAAGACAACTCAAAGGAAGTAAAGATAAAGGGCATGAACAGTAGTGTATAGTTCATAAAAACTACTTGTAGGTGTCTCCTTAAAATTCCTAGGTTAAAGCCTAACCCCCAGTGTGTGGGTATTTGGAGGTGAGGCTTTTGGGATTGAATTAACTTTATATGAAGTCATGTGAATGGGACCCCATGATGGAATTAGTGTCTTTATAAAAGAAAATGGAAGATTAGAGCTCCCTCCATGAGGACACAGAGAACTCAACCATCTGCCAAGTCAAAAGAGAGTCCTTCCCAAGGAATCAAATCTTGGTTTTTTAATTTCCCAGCCTCTAGACCTGTGACAGATACATTCCTGTTGATTAGGCCAACCAGTCCACAGCATTTTGTTACAGTTACAGCAGCCCAAAACAACTAATGCAACAGGAAAAAACATATACAATATATGAAAATTATTCAAAATTACATATACTCAAACAAATGCAAATAAAACAGCAGAATTCCATTTCCTATCCATTAGAATGGTAAAGATTATAAAGGTTGAAATTATTGCTATGGCAAGAAGGTTCACTGCTAGTGGGACTCTACTCTAGAGTAACATCTTTGAAATGATCAAAATTTTAGATGTGCATATCTTTTAGCTCAGCTGACCTTTCTTTCACCCTGTGGATATATCTAAACTAGTACATACAGTTGTATACAAAAGCCTCCATTGCATCATTTTGTTATAAGAAGAAAACAAAAAATAATCTGGAAATAACCTAAATGCCAAACACTGGAACACAAATTTATCTGTTAAAATTAGGTAGAGTTATATGTTAAAGTGGAAATTCTCTATAACAGTGATTAGTGAAGAAAAAAGAACTCAAGAAGTAGAATAACAAGAGACGAGACCCATTTGCAGATATCTTTAAACATTTGGTTGAAGCAAGCAATTGTTGGTTTTTGACAGATCTTTGATCTACAAAGATTTTGTAGATCTTTGATCTACAAAGATGCAACTTCATACAATTCAGTAAGTTCTCATGTTGAGAATTTATTAACAGGAGAAGTCCTCTGACGCTGGCAAGAATAAGAGCCCAACAAGAAAATCTTTCCCCAGCAAACTGGGTGGCATGAATGAAAAAGTATATGTCACCCATCTCCCACCACCTTTCTAGTCAGTGACAGAGAACAAAATCAAACAATAAGTCATGGTAGGAAACAAAAACAATAAAAATAAAAGAAAGTGCAAATCTGTAACTTAAACCACACTGCCTCTTACCTAGCACGTATTTGACATGTAAACATTAAGGTAGAAAACCTGATCACTTCTAGCTGACACTTCCTCACTTACAAGAGTTATGGCAAGTAAGAAAGTTCACCCAACCCCCAAGTCACTCAACAGTGGAAGCAGCTGAGCAGATGTTTAACAAATTACATTCTAATACCATGGTTTATTAAAGATAGAATATGGATCAAGAATGGACATCGTATACTATCTTATTTTATTTATAAAATAACCACATGAAAAAGGTATTATTAGCCTCCTTTTACAGATGAAAACTTGAGTGTTAACACGAGTCACAGACTTAGTGAAAACCATAACAGCTCTTATACACATAGGACACCTCTTGAGATTTCACACAGTATTTGGAGTGACCTTAGGTGGTTAAGATTCTCCAGTGTTCACATATGAACCAAAGGTCACTAAACTTTCGGTGATTTTTTTTTCATGTGGGTGATAGAGGCCAGTTTATATAAGAAAAGGGAAATGAAAGATCAGAAATAAAGGCAATAAAACAGAAAGACTACCTGGGTTGGCCACTGTGTGATTATTGTAATTTTTTTCTCTGGAGACTAGATCTCACTATGTTGCCCGGGGTACCACGGACTCAAGCCATCCCCAGTCTCAGCCTCCCATGTAGCTGGGATTATAGGTGCCTGCCACAGCACCCAGCTGCTTTTTCAAGACGAGATCTCACTATGTTGCCTGGGGTGGCCTCGAACCCATGAACTTAAATAATCCCAAGCCTCTTGCCTCCCAGCACTTGGACAACAGGCATGTGCCACCATGCCCAGCTGCGTGATTATTTTTAAATGTCAACTTCATAGACTGACAGGCCTTAAGAATAGTTAGGATAAAATGACTTCAATAATCAGAAAAACAAAACAAGTATGAACCCAAGAGACCATCCTTTATTGAAAGCAAAGGCTTCAGCTGGAAGAAGTGGGTGACGGGTTCATAGTGGGAGATTTCCGTCTGTAGAGAAGAAGTAAGGGCAGTCACAGAATGAAGGTGAGAGGCAAGGTGGAGGATTTCAGAAAGAAGAGGCGATTAGGGAGAGTGAAAATATCCCTTGTCTGCCCAAACTCTTTTTCACACAAACCCAATGAATCATGAGATTCACTTCAAAGATTTTTATTTCCATTTTGCAGATGTGGTTGCTGAGGTACAGATTGTGCTAATAGATGAAACATGGCCTTCAGAAATACATGGGACAACAAAATAATATGAACATGAGTACATTGTTGGGTAGATGAACCGGAAATGAAATAAAGCGTCAAACACATCTTCATGTCCACCCAGTGGGGTCTTCATTTCATCCTTTCTTTGGGAGAAATACATGCTAGTCCACAGGTTTTCAAGATACCAGAGGCAGATTCAACATCCAAATAAACTGGTGCTCTCTCCATCCCAGTGGAGGGTTTAAAGAACAGACAGGGTGGGTGCAGGGTTGAGATAACAAGATTAAGAGAGAAGTTTCTTCTAAGTACACATGCCCAGTCATGGCCCTACCCTCAGAGATTACAAGGTCCTGAGGGAAGGTTATGTCAACAGAGATGTGTATTAGGTTTCAAATTCTCCAAACTCTCTGATATCCTTTCCTCATTTAAGAATGAATGCACCAATGCTATAATGCCTTTGTAAATAATCACAAGCCAGGGAGCCTGAAGAAGGGGAGGACTTGGGTCAGCAGGAGATTCAGGGTAGACACATCTCTATTTGACTTGACAGATCCTGCAAAAGAAGAGGCTGCAGCAGAACTAGGGGAGAATTGAAACCCCCAGAGTTTGGGTTTAGAGCTGGGTGCTGTAACTAAGAACACTTAGGATTCTTTGTATGGAGGTTAATGAAAGCAGGAATGTTTGTGTAGATGGCTCATAATGGGAAGATGCTAATGGAGGGCAGCCTGGGACATTCCCCTCTCCCTGCTTCATTTAGGAAATCACCCCTGCATTCTGGATAAAGTATGGTAGCAATGTATGCAGGGACCCTGTCAACTGAAATCACAGTAAGAAATATAGGTCAACTGGATAGTTTCCAACTTGGGATTTGAATCATCAGTAAAGTGACCAGAGACCACAAATGACTTGAACTCTTTTTTGCAGATACTGCTACCTTGATCCTGTTGTTTATACTTTCAGATCTTTCCCCTCCCTCCCTGCTTCCTTGGGGCCCACCTGTCTCTTAGAATGGTGCAATAAATTCAACATTGCTAATGTTAGTCTTTGTTGCTGGCAGGAAATAACCCCAAATGCTATGTAAATGATTACATATATACATATACACACATATAGAACATGGAAAGTCAGATAATGTGAAATAAGCCAGGTTTGCCCTTGACACTAGACTTGGAGGAAAGAAAGCATGATCAAGACATCCAGTGGTGGTCAGGCTTGGCAGAAATTTTGGAATAAGGAAGTCCAGAGCTGGAGGATCCTGATACAGAGAGTAGTTGACTACCATCAGCATAAGTAGATCTTCATGAACCCAGATGGGCTGAGTGAATGAGATGTTACCAGAGACAAAGAGTAGGGGAGCTAAAAGGAGAGTAGGAGAAATAGAGCTATTATGTATTTTATTTCCCCATAATCATTTTTAAGGGGGATGAACATATATGACCAAAAGGGGAGAATTACCAAGTAAATTAGGACTTATTGACTCAATGAAGTATCACCATCGTGAACAACATAGAGCAATGTGGAAATAGTTTCATAATGCAATACTAAGTAAAAAAAATGCTGAATACAAACCTGCAACTATAGCATGATTATAATAATGTAAAGATTCTGTAGGCATCTGAACAAAGCCTGGAAGGGGGCATGGCAAAATGAAAACATACGATCTGTTACTGAAGCTGGACCCAGAATAAGTTTCTGGTAATTTTAAATAAGTTAAGTCATGGTTACAATATTGCTTGCCCAATAAGTAAGAATAAGTAGATTAAATGGAGAAAGATTCAGAACAGATTGTGGGAGGTGGGAGGAAAGAAATAAACCAAGAGTTGGTGGTAAGTCCCTGTCACAGAGAGCCCCGAGAATTTTTCATCGCCACCAGGAGAAATCCGTAACTAGGAACAGCTCTAAATGTTTTCAGTGTATTTGGTTTCAGTACTAATGTGAAATCATGTAAGATTTCACTGCCTTCTAATTTTCTTTCTACAAAATTAAATCCGCCATCTGTTCTTCATAGAAAAGGAGTCACATGCAAAGTCTGAAATTTTAAAGTCTTGTTCTAGAAGAGACTGGAAAATGCAGGTTTGGCTTAGCCACATAACCCAGTCAACACCCTAAAGCAAACATTACAAAAATACACCTTGGAGTTTGAGTTCAGAGAGCAAAGTTTCGGAAAGCAGAGAGTAAATGAAAGCAGGAAGTTGCAGTGGGCAGCTGAGTGAGGACATTTGCTACCTGGGACCTTATGCGGACACACAGGGAACCAGAGTCCCTTGATAAAGAAACTCTAGACTCAGACCAGATCCAAAAAGAGACCCTCCATAATGGTTTTCTCCACAACACAAATTTAATCTTACACTTTAATCAATTATCTTGACTGACACAACATACCGCCAAGGCCCCCAAATTTACCTTTTAACATAATGTCAACAGCAGCAGTTGCAAAATGATTGTCAGAACTTCACGAATACACGAAAGCCTCATCCTTGACCATTGTATCAGAATCCTGGACACAAGAATTTACTTATTTACTTACATAAGTGGATTCCATAATTGTTTTCAGAAACAGAGTAAGGAGTCATTTGCACAAAGTCATAGCAAAAGAGGAAGAGAAAATGTTGGTCAAGGGAGAGACAGGGAAATGTGGAAGGAGAAAGACCAAGCTCACGCTGAGTAGAGCATGAATCATTGCCGCGGACTAAGCCGTGCAAGGAAGAGGCCGCGAGGTACCAGGCTTCAGATGGACAGGAAAAACACAGGCCGGCGAATGATGAACACAGACACAAACTCAGTGAGCAGTAGAATCTGCTGGTTTATTTTAGATTTTCAGGCCACATATATAGTGTTTAAACGAATTGCTTCAACATTCCATGAGGAGAGGCATTTCATGAGTACGTGAGGGCATTATCTCAGTGAGAGACAGGAATCAGCATTTCATGAGCGCGTGAGGGCAATATCTCAGTGGAAGACAGAAATCAATATCTTAACAGAAAATAGATTATCATTAGATACTACTAAACATTCCTAAGCAATCATTTTTAGGGAATCATGATAACTAAGTTGGTTACAGGTCACCCAAGATTATTCCTTGGCTGTAAAGCTTATCTAGTTTATCAAGTTCTCCTTGCCTCGAGCTCGTTACTAGCGTTCCAATGAATCCTTTCACAGAGAATTTAATTAAAATAAAGAATCTGACGACTGGGCTCCCAAATCTTTCTTAATAATGATGCAGTTCATGACTTCAGCACTCCTACACCTGGGGTCTGGGGAGCTACGCCCCTAGGGTCCCCTGATTTCTCAGGTCAGCTCCCAGTTTGTTCCTCCTGCGGGGGGGCAAAGAGCTTAACTTGTAAAAGGTTTAAATTACAAGTTTCTCATCTCTGAGATGGGCTCCCATAAATCATGAAGAGGGGAAGACCCACTGACCGACATGCACAAGTCAGTCAGGTTTGTAGGTTTCCTTGTGAATCACAGCCTTGTCTACCAGATCCTAAGCCCTCTCTCAATTCCTGTATCTTCCTGGTTAGCAAATCTTTATAGTAAATGACCTCAGAGACAGCAAGCACTATCATATTCATGTATATGTGTGGTATTAAATGTATACTCTGACCCAGACACTGGAGCACAGGAGATATACCCTTGTCCCCCACTCTGAGCCCAGAGAAGCATTTCTCCAGGTGTGACCCACAGGTACCCACAAAACAAGCAACTCTACATCTACCCAGAATGCAGATCCCTGGTTCCTACACCAAACCCAGTGAGTAAGATCCTCAGGGATGCGCCCCAGGAATATGTATTTAAACAAACTTCTCAGTGGCTTGACATCCTCTGGCCACTGGTCACCTCGAGGTGAAACTCAAAGAGGAAAGTGTTCAGCTGAGCTTACCCAGCAGGCTCAGCCCTTGAGCACACACAGAACATTCAATCCCCAAATATTCTAACCACATCTTTACTGACCCTCAAATTCTACACTTATGGTCAACTCCTTCTGGTTCTGCCATTCAAGTGGAGGCCAACTTAGAGTTTATTATCTGAGACAGGAAAACATTCGAGAAAATACTTGCCTAAGCTAGGATCCTTGCTAAGTAGACTCCATTTGCAATGCACTTTCAATAAAAGAAATGTAGCTGCAGCAGGATTTGTAGAAAGATGGAAGAAGAGGGAAAGGAAGAGTTTTTAAGAAATTGGTTCCCATGTTCCAATCCCAAGTCTGCTGTTGCTCACTTTGTGATTTGGGGCAAGTCAGTCTGAGGGTCTGGACCTCAGCTCCTATCAGTAAAATGAGCGGGTTGGACTTGATGAGGGTTGTGGTCCCTTCCAGTGCTAACAGGCTTTGATTTTTCCTGGAAGAGCACTTACTTTCCTTGCCATGTATTGATTCACTTCAAGTACACAGCAGAGAGAGGCGATCCCACAGGTTGTGCCCAGAGTGCCTGGCTGGCAGCAAGGAGCAGGCATAAGCCCTGAAGATCTCCCCTAAATCAGTGCAGAGGAAGCCTCATGCACTTCCATGAAACTCAAAAGCAGGACCCAGCCAAAAAACGATGGAATGAAGTAAATATTTGGAAGTGATCTGCATAATCGGAAACACTCCCCTTTCTGACCTGGACCTGACTCTTTCATCACCAGCCACATGGAAATCTTACTCGGTTATAACTAGAAAATAACGCAGAGCATGTGCCTGGGTATGGATCCGCCCTGTGTTGCTGTTCAGTTACTCAGGAAACAGAAGCAGATGTGTGTGTGTGCACGCGCGTGTGTGTGTACAATGTCTGCATGTCTTTTGTTGTTCGGTGGCTAGTCCCTCTGACTTCATGCTCTTGATAGCAACTGCCTACCTTCAATCCAAGTCAAATAGGATAATCAAAATACAGGGCAATTCATGCAAAAGAATGCCAGTTTCCCAACCCAGAGCTTGAATTGGGGGAAAGCAGCCTTCTAGCAGAGAATTGTGCCTGGGGATTTGGCCAGCTGCATTTGGGTGCTCTCCAGGAAACAGCTAGGACCAGCAGGCTCCTGCAAGATAGGCAATATGAAAGCATTTCTCTAGAATTTATCAGCATCCAGCACTGGGAAGGGCACACAGCAGGGGTTCTAGAAATATTTTGCAGAATGAAAGCAGAGATTTTCTTGAAATCTAGTCATACTGTGTTATATTCTGCTTACCAATGTCCCTTCAATTCTCACTAAAAGAAGAGAGAGATCCATGCTCTGTCTTTACTGTGACATCTAGTCACTCACTCCTAAACTGAAAGGTGAACCCTCAGTCTTTTTTTCCAAACTCAACTTTTTCACTGCTCTCCATCACTCCCTAATACTCATTCCTGCCCTATCTCCCCCACTGCCTTCACCCTGTTTTTCTCTCAGCTCCAGTATTCTCTCTCTTCCCCCCCCTCTTGTTCTCATGAACTCCAGTTCAGTGCCAAAGACCTTTCCCATCCAAGTTGAATGATCTCTCTTCCATGCTCCAGGTCATCATGCACTTCCCTCTCCATGCAGCACTATAATTATCTACATGCACAACCAACTCCCCAACAACACCACGAACTCCCCAAGGCAAGGATTATGTCTCATTTATCTTAATGTCCTATCAACCTGATTTAACAGCATTTCAGATGAATTCTGTCACCTGGCAGACCTGCAGGGAACATTTGATGGAAGGATAAGTGAGCACATGGATGAATGAGTGACTTGATGTACCAACTGTTTGGCTTTTTGTCCATTTGCTTGGTGAAATGTCAGCCACCGCCTTCTCCCATAGCAACTCACACCATGGTTGTTAAGCCACTTGGCTGGTGAGCTATTATCCCTCTACCATTTTCCATGCTCCATTTGCCTGGATGACAAGAGGCTGACAACCCAGATGACAGTCAGCTCTTCAAAGAATGTGCTCATTCTTGGCTACCAGTGACTTGTTAAAACTCTCTCTGTGAGTCTGGGACACCACACTGGTATCCTCCTTAGCATCTAGCTATCTTCTTCTATTGACCTAACTCTTCTGTCCACTAGCTTGTCTTCCATCCACTCCTTAGAGTTTTGATCTGTCAACATTTTCCCAAGCTTCTTTCAGGGAAACACCATAGCATCAGCAATGACTCTCATGTTTATATCTTTTCTATTAGCGCATGGCCCCAAACTTCCTCCCAAGTAGATTTATGTTTCTAATAGCCAACTACACATATCCACCAAGAGGATGTACAGGGATTTCTTACTCAATATGTCACCCAAACCAAACTCGAACACTTGCTTCATCTTCCAGTTCATCTAGAAGTGGCTTCATCCCCCACTTCCATCCTCCACTGGACACAAAATCCTGCCAGTTCTAGCTTTAAAAATGTCTCTGAATTCCCTTGCTTTCTCTCTACCCTCAAGGTCTATTGTTGTGTCAAGACCTCACTGGCATTTATTGTCACCTGGGCTGTGTCTATCGAATTCCCTCACTTTCAGAATTACAGTCTTGAAAATCACCGGCGCATCCAAGTTCCATGTTTTTCGACATCCCTGAGCTCCTTGCTGCCACCAGGAAGAACCCAACCCTCTAACCTGACTCACAGGACATTTTACTCTTTGGTCTCTACCAGCCCTACAGACTTTTTGGCCAGAATGTCTCTGTTCTTCACATCTCTCATCCTCACTGGGCATTGATGCCACTATGTGCTTCATACTGACCATGTCACTGGTCCCAAAACCATCTCTCACCCCAACCTTGCTTCACTGATAAGTTCCTGCTCATCTTCAAGACCTCTTGAATGTTATACTCTCTGCAAACCACCCAACTCCTCATGTACAGTGAGTGCTCCATCCTTTAAGCCCACAACATTTTGAGTACACACATAATGCTCCATTATTTCTATTTTTACATTTCTTTTCTATTCTTTTTCTTTCTTTTTTTTTTTGAGACTAGGTCTTGCTATTTTTGCCTGTGGAACCACAGGCCCACATTGCCCGGGGTACCACAGACTCAAGCGATCCCCAGCCTCAGCTTCCCAGGTAGCTGGGATTACAGGTGCATGCCACCACACCCAGCTATTTTTTGGGACTAGGTCTTGCTATGTTGACATGGGTGGGTCTCGAACCATGACCCCCAGTTCCAGCCATGCTCCAAAGGCTGTTGCTTACAGGCATGTGCCACCGTGCCCAACTTGTTTTTACATTTCTTACAGTCCAACCTTTGCAACAAAACCAGGTATATATTTCTTATGCTTATTTATATATGAAGAATGTATAAAATTGAACAACAAAAACCATCCAAAATCATGACATTAATGTGCTAGATGGTCACCAAAATTAGACATTGTTCAGTGTGATTGTAGGGTATATTTAATTCTATTAAAGTTTTGTTCAGTGATGAATTCTCTTGAATCTGTGCACAATGAACCATCATTTGAGTTGTTTGGACTTTTTTTTTTCCTTTGAAAAAGAACTTGTCATCAAGCTACTATTTTGAAGAATCTATCTTAAAAACTAAAAAATATAGTTTTACCAAAAGAAAGGTTCATTACTATTTACCACTATACCAATTGCTAATGAGTCACTGTGAGTTGGGCCACAAAAGACAGAATCAATGCATTATGGTTCGGATCTGACAGACCAGTACTTCACATACTATCTCATTTTTCTGCTCTTACGGATTCAAAATGTTTATAAGCTTTTCTCGTTGAAATATAGAAAATAAATGATCAATTATTAAATCATCAATCAGATTATCCAGACTAATCACATATATTTGGGGACAGAATGTCACAGTTCCATTACTGTTTAGAGAAGACAGTAAACAACAAAGAAAATCTGAGCCTCAGTCAGCCACTCTAGGCTACCTAGAAAGCCCTGTATGTACACGGCAAGGGACTGGGGGGGGGTGATACACATGTTCATGCTCTTCAGCAATGGGGACATTTGGGATATCCCCAATTTTTTGAAAAGCTTGGAACACTACTGATCACCACACAGAAGTGCTAGGGTTGCAATGATTTAGCAGAAATAAAAGTAGCTGAGGAATGACTCTCTTGAGAAGTGATCTTCACAGCCACAAACAGTGGTTCTACAGACAGAAAGGTCAATGGAAATCAGAGAAAGGGGTTGGGTGAGAAAGCACAGCACAGAGATCATGAAAAGAGATCATCTACAGATCCCATAGAGATCTATTCTACAGGTGATTGCAAAGCCTCTTTTCCAGACCTAAAACACAACAGACTTGTCTGTCTGTCAGGCATGGTATAGGTGTAGTTTTGCCTGAAAGAGAAAATCTCTGAAATTTTGTTTCCATCTCAAGAATGCAATGATCTAGACTACTAGTGGTAGCTAAGTTGGGAGCTCCCCCCACTGTGTCAGGAATAAGGAACCCTCTTAATACTGCCTGGCTTGATCTGCAACTTCTTCCCCAGGTTTCCAGAATATAGGTTGCCTGGTCCAGGTACTTGATCTGGCCAGGAACAGAGCACCTCAGTGCCCATCCCAGGGAGATGGTCTCCTGCCTGACAGGTGAACAAGAATGTCTACCTGCCCAGGTGGTTGTGGGCCATGTATACAGCAGAGAAGGGGCCCCTCTGCAGCACTCATGGGCTTCCCCAAACATTTCAAGTCTCCCTGGCCTTGAACAAAGAATCCCTCTCAGAGCCAACACATTAAACCCCCTGTGCAAATGCAAACACTCTCTCCATTAGACAAGGAAGAAACAAGAACCACATCTGGGGACTGAGCAAGCAGTTGTTGAAACCAGACGAGGGGCTAGAGTCCCTGAAGAGGAAATATCACTGAATTAAAAACCACAACTATTTCCAATGCTCACAGTCAATTACATGGGAGACCAAAGGTGCCGCTGGAAGGGCTGTGAGGGCAAGCTGACTCTGCCACGTTCAGACTAGTGTTGGCACCTTTGATTTTCCAAGCTGCCGGAGGCTGGAGACGCTGGGATGAATTGTAAGAACACTGCATCCATCCTTACATAAAGTCATGGATTCACACCCCAAGCTTGTAAAATCAGCATCATCTTCATTTTATCCCCTGAAGGGTCTCTGATCTAATTGGTTAGTATTCTAGTTGCTAACTGGACCACACTCCTTGGTGAGCAGAAGTACCACTATGAAGGTCTCCATCCTTCTGGCCCTTTCTTCAGCTTGCTGGAATCCTCCATCTCTTTCTTTCCAAACACTTGAAACTTCTGCTCACTGGCCTGAACTTAAAGAGACAGAGGGTTCCATTTAGGCCTCAAACCCAAACTGTACAACACGTCTGCAGTTGGTCAGAACTAGGCATAGCATTAGACACTGTGCAGATAGCATTTTGTTCACCTCTGTCTAAGTCTTTATACTGCAAAATGGCTATAAGGAATGATCAAGAAAGAACAATGCTACCATCCCACAACTGTTGTGATGACCAGCGATGGAATGCCAGCTCTGCTTATAAGCTTGTAGCCAACATGGGCTCTCATTCTTGGGTGCTGCTCGAAATTCAACTGCACTGGGTTTTGATTCTGTGCTCCCTGATCCCAACATCCTCTATCAATTTTGTGCTTTATTGATTATAACAATGGCATATGTACTCTATTGATCATAACAATGGCTTATGACTGAGGTATACTGTAGTCATTAAAACCACTGAGTTCTTGCAGGGAAATTTTGTTTTTGCCAATAGAAAACCGTTGCATAATAAACCCTTCAGAACAATGGCTTTGATGGCCCATTTAGCACAAGACTCGCAGGAACAGAACTGCTATCACAAGACACCCCTTTTTTGAGACATCTGCTGCTGATCTCCAGGTCTCCCTCTCTTGGGAATCCCACAGGCAGAATTCAGGACTCGGGGTTTTTGGTCATGATTCCGTGGCATGACAAGCCCACCTAGTGGGGCTCAGCTCTAACATTACATAGGAGGGGCAATAAGTGGCACAGAGGTGGGGGGAGTGTGGGCAGGACCCCAGCTCAGAGAGCCTAGCTCTCTCCACCACCCCTCCTCCCAGTTAACCTGACATGCTTGGTCAAGGGTGGCTGCAGATCAGCCCATCCAGCACAACAAGGACGCGGCCAGCGACCAAGTGATGTAATGGGGTTTCTGACGAAAAGAACAGACACATCAATGGAAGAGAATGTGGGAAGAAGCTCTGGGAAATGTCCTTCATCACACCTCAATGGCACTGTCTCTGAAACTCCCAAATGAAGGAGAATCCTAGGTAAGTTTCCAAAGGGCTTCCAAATAGCTACTGCTGCTGCTTCTAGAGCAATGGTTCTTAACCAGGAGCAACTTTTCCCATGTCAATAGACAATGACTGGGTACATTTGGTTGGCACCACTGAGGGAGCAGGGAACACTACGAGTATCTAGAAAGTACTGACTTGCTATAGCAAGATGACTTGCTATATCCATGAGACAACTGCACATGGTTATCTGACCCTTGCACACGGTTATCTGACCCTTAAAATGTCAGTATCACTGAGGTGAAGAAATCCTGTTGTAGAGGGAGCCAGGGACTTCTTTGACACCTCTCAGTCTTTTTCTCTGCAGACCCCATTGCTGGTGTGTGCAGAGGAGAGGAAGGCAAAGAAAACCAGCTTTGAAGCATCAGTATCATGACTGAGAAGAGGAAGGGGGTTGGTGCAGTGTACTGCAACCCTGGTCCACAATAGCATTTCCAGCAGCTCTGTCTTGGCCTTGGTGCCATCTTGAGACCCTTCCACATGCTGTGGACCTCTCCTCAAGCCATGCTTCCAATTGCCAGTAACCAATGAGTCATTATGAAAGCTGCTCCTTACATTCTCACAGGTGACCAGAGGGGCTAAACTCCAACACACACACACACACACACACCCACTCCAGACCCAGCACATGGAAGCACAGATGGACATGTTCAGACCCTTGTATGCTGCCCTTGGTGCACAGGGTGTGGCAGGCAGTGGATGCTGGGGCCAAGCTGAGGAGACAATATCCACTCACTGGCAAGAGAAGTCGCCTGAGCTGTGGGAAAGGGGTGTGGGTGTCATGCATTAAAGGAAGAAACAGTCTTGTGCTTCAGCCACACACCAACCCCAGCAGTTCTGTCCTTAGGTGATTCTGTGACCTCTACCAGAACCACAGTCCTGGAATGAGAAAGGTGCTGGAAAGCCTAGCAGGCATGACTTGTGGAATTCTACCCACCGTACCTAACTGCTTATTTCACTGAACCAGCTCCATATTCTGGGTGCTAGTATGGTTAACCTCATTCGGTGATTCACATAGCTCTCTCTGTGGTATGACCAGAAGGGCCACCCTACTAGACTCTAGTCAACAAAGGCCAGGTGGAAGCAGCACCAGCCCCCCCTCCCATACACCCCAAAAGATACAGAGTAGAGAGCACACTGAAGCACTAGAAGGCAGCCCTAATGCTTGAATTCCCGGCGCTGGCCCAGCCCCTGATGGAAACCAGGCATGCGAGGCCCCCAGACCCCACCCGTGCTGCTAGAAGTCATTTGTATTCCTGTGCAGTCAGCGGTTTGCAGCCAGGTTGGCTGCAAGGTCCCACTGCTCATTTCTCTGCTAACCTCCCTGGTGTCCCGCCAACTCTCCATCTTATTCAAACTTTTAAAACAGAAATGTAGGAAGAAAAATGATTCCCACGAAGGATGGAAAACTAATCTAACAAGCGATTAGGGCTGAGGTGGAGAATCCCAAGGGTGGGCCAGCATCCCAACACTTATTTATGTTGTCCAGCACAGGGGCTAGAACAGATGAGGGGATGGAGTCAAAATAATCAGCACGTGTTTGAGGAGCCACTGCACTAAGGGAGCAGCTGGGGACTGCATGTTGAGAAGTTAGTCTAGGACAGTTCCTATCCTCCAGGGTTTATAATCCCACCGGAGAAAAAACACTGAGACACCGAAAAGGAGGCCCACGGCAGGTTCACGGTGAAATTAGCAAAAGCAATGTAAGACACAATAGTACAGCAAAATCATATAAAACAAGGAAGGCCTCTGGAATCAAAATTTGAAGAGGCTAAACATGAAGAATCGCATTGCCCCCACATACTGGAAGTCGCCAACCAAGGACTTGGGCCAAAATGGGAAGAGTGACACGACCTGGGGACCCAGGAATAAACCCACCCAGCAGAACCAAGTCCCAGCTAGAAAGATGGAAGGAGCTAAGATGCCAACCTGGGCCAGAGCGGGTCTAGAAACCTGGGTGCCCGTCGACAAGCTGGTTTTTCATCTATGTGCACTGGGAAGCTGCTGAGAGCTGGGGCAGAGAGGTTGGCGACCCAGTGGCAGCTTTGGCCACTTAACCACTTCCTAATCACCATCTTTTAGAGGTGAAATGGGGGTAACAATAGTGTCTCCTGATTTATAAGGTTGCTGTCAGGTTTAAATGGGATAATGGCTGTACTGTGCTTAGCATGTGCCTGCACCTCACAGGTGCTTCGCAGCTGTGGACAGCCAGCGAGAAGAGCATGAGCACATTAAAAGCAGGACTCTGAGAGTGATGGGCAGACAGGACAGTCTGCCTTGGAAGTGGATGGCTCGCTAGAAGATTAACACAGTCACCCCGTTATAAGGTAGCAGAGTCAACGGTAGGAATGGGGACTTCAAACTAAGGCAAGCAAAGAACAAGGACCAGATGTGGTTATTGACTAGATAACTGAGAGTGTGGTAGCTGATCCCATGCCTAAGAACCCAGAAGAGACAGTGCTCTTCGAGTGAAAACAGGGCAGGCAGGAGACAGGGTCAGTTTGGTAGGCAGGGAGTAAATTCTGTTGATAAATAGGGAGACCTGGATCACAGCATGTCATCAGACCAGGCTGTGGATCTGGGGAAAGAATCTCAAGGAAAAGACCACCTGCGGAGAGTACAAACAGACAATGATGGTGGAAATGGAAGATGCTAATGGAATGAAGGTGGCTGGAAGAGCTTCTATTCAAGGGTGAGAGAAGCAAAGAGAGAAGATATTGAAAAATTAGGATGGCAGGAAAGGACAGGGGAGCAGCAGGGTCTGCTGATCCAGGAAAAGTCAAGAGAGATCACAGTGCTACTTAGGAGGTCCTGGTGACTTCAGAAAAGACTGATGTGTGTGTAGCATGAAGGAGAAAGAGTCTTGAAGAAGGGGGTACAGAAGACGACGGGTGCAGGCTGAGTCGGGGAGCTCCTATAGGCAAATGTTTTCTCTCTGTGAGGCCCTACCCATGTCAAGATTCACACTAGATAAAGTCAGTTGGGAAAGGGACCTGCTTGCATAATGCTTGGGGAGCACAGGGCCTCTGGGTGTCAGCGGCCCACTGTGTTACCCATGTCAGTCCCTTGTCAAGAAGCTTCCAGAAAGGTTGGTTGGTGTCTGTGACTTCTTAGCTGATTTCCCTTCCATTTTGTTCAAGAGAAAGAAAGAAATGCAGGGAAGGGGCCAGGGGAGAGAAGGAAGTATCTGCAAACAGACTTGAGGATTCTCAGGGTACTGGTTTAACAGGGTGCTACAACACTTCTGACTAGTGGTTCCTGGACCAGAAGGGCCATGAGAATCACATGAGACTGCCCAAAGTGACCTTCTCCAGACACACAGAGCCAGATGGGATCTGGGTAGAGGCCAATATGGACAGATTGTGTCCTTTTAACTACCAGGGTGATGTTAACATGCAGTCAAGTTCAAGAACCACTCCTCCAAGAGGCTCCCACTAATGAACCCACAGGGCTCAAGTTCCATGAACTTTTTACGTTATTGATCTGGGAAGTACCAGTTAGACTGCCCAATTCCACAAACAAAGATAGTTTTCATTTGTATGCCAGCCCCTTTTGATTGGGAGCTGCGAGAGCAAGAGGAAATATGAGCGCACAGCCAGGTTCGGTTAAACAGAAGACAGTGATTGATGACAATGCTGGGAAGTGCTAGGAATCTGGGGTCAAGCTTCTCTAGTCCTAGGATAGCTACTTCAAAGCAGATTCAAGCAATTCAAACATGATTCAGAGTCCCTGAGCATCTCAGCCCAGCGGTCCTGACTTATGAGATCACCTACAACAGCTAAGACAGCGATTCTCAGCGCGTGCTTTCCAGGTCATGGGCATCAATGCCACTTGAAATGCAAATCTTCAGGCCCCACATAAGATCTCCAGAATCAGACACAGGGTGGGAGCAGGCTGGGGCCCTATGCCTTCACTTAACATGCTCTCCAAGCAATGCTGATATATGCTGTCATCTGAAACTTTCATCACACACACCCATTCCCAAGTTTCCCCAGGATCCTTTCAATTAAATCTCTGGGTCAAGAGCCCAGGAACCTGTATTTTCAATTTTCTCCAACAGAAGCCAATGCACATTCAGGCTCGAATACCCCTAACCAAATACTGCTCTTGGTCCATGCTTTGTGTCCTCCACAGCCTTCCTGGAAATAATCAGATGGTTCTCTGCAGATGGTTGGCCAAAACCACCCTGGAAATATATTGAACAGTTCACATGGCTGGCCGTCTTGGGCAGCTTTCTTAACCTTCTTAACCTTCCAGAATTTATTTTCTTCCTCTGCAAAATGGTCCTGCACTAGTCCTATGGGACTGGGTTTTTGTGACAATGAAGGAAGTCCCAGAAGATTGGATGATATGACATCCAGTGCAGGGTTTGGCCATGCTTGGCACACTGATTTTAAATCATTTTGATTTAAAATGAAGGGAATCAAGAGAAGATAAAGGAGCAGACATCAATAAAGTGAATGAAGGGAATCAAGAGAAGATAAAGGAGCAGACATCAATAAAGTGAAGCGCTTTGCTGTACATGAGGAGTCTGAGCCCAGACCACAGGCAAGCAAAATTACTAATAAGATGATTACCCACGCACAGTGCAGGAACGCCCCGTGGCAAGTCGTTCCCTGGCTGGCCCCCCAAAGGAACATACCTGTTCTAACTGCACAGCCTGCTCCTGTAACTGGACACTTTTGGTTTTCTCCTGTCAAAAATCAATCTAAAATAATTATCTTAACTGATGTTAAAACAGCCAGCTCATGTGAACTCTTGGCTGGAAGCTTCTGCTTAGAGGAAACCAAAGACACCAGAACATCCATTTGCCTCACTCTGTCATGAGTGGAAAATCTTCATTTACTTAGCTAATCATGTGGGACGTGAAAGCTGGGAGGCGGAATGGCACAGTGGAGGGAGCACAGTGGGGAGCCATCCAGCAGTTCAGACCCTGAATCTGCAACTGGAACTTGGGTGGCCAGCCCCAGTCTTGCACTAGATTTATTTTTCTGCTCACCTGGGGTTTCCATGCCAGCATCTATGGCCTTCTCCAGGCCCCAGAGTAAAGCAAGGGCTCCCCACTCACCCTTGCGTCCACCAGATTTACCCTTCCCAGTGCTCCAGGCAAGCCTTTCCTCTCTTCCACAGGTCCTAAGGAAGGAAGGAAGGCACTACTTCTGCAAGCTGCTTTCACACCTCCATCCTAACCGCCTTCCTCCTCCATCCAGATCTCACACCTCCATGCAGGATGTGTGAGTATCTCCTTTCCACCTCTATCTGAGTATCTCCTGCTTTAAGTCTAGGTCTGCATGAGCTTCCCCTGACAATATCAGAAGGACAATATTCCCCTTCTCCTTTCCATCTCTGTCTCCAGCCTCTATGCTGTTCTGAAGTTATTTTCATGGACACTTCCCGCTCCTTCTAGTTTATGAGCACTTGACAGGTATGAGTAGGGAGACCCTGCAGTTCATCATTAAAACTAGAACACTGTTGAGAGCAAAAGGGGGTGCTATGAATAATTATATTTGGCATGAACAAGGATTGTCCCAGACAAAGTAAGATGTCTGGTTACCTTAAATTAGCCTCATCTTATGTGCTCTTACATCCTCCGTGTCTGGGTCTTATAAACATGAGTTGATAAAGTGAAATGCTGGGAAACCACACTAGCTTTTGATGGAGGTTTAGGAAGAAGAATCTGGCTGGCCATGCTGAGAAGGGTAGAGGGAAGCTAGAAAAATAACGGCTCACAGTTATGAATAGAAATGAGTAAGTGACATGCTGCTTTTATTTCTCTCTCTATAGAAATGCAAATGCTGCCCAAGAGCTGATGTAAGGTTGAAACAAGCCTTGCATGAGAAATGTGGTTTGCATAGATTAATACAATTTAATATCTACTCATGGCCAGCTAAGCATCTGTCTCTAATTCCACAGCCATGGTCCTTTCAAAGTCACTGCCTTTGGATGTAAGTTTCTCAGAGAGAATGAGCCTGTGTCCGATGCCTGGAAAGTAACAGCTTTTGGCCACCAAGTTCCCCTCCATCCCACCAAGCGGCCCTTCCTGTTTTGTCTTTAGCTCCAGGAGCAGGACAATGGACAAGTCAATCAGTGCAGATTACTCTGCACAGGGAGGAGAGACACCTGACAGCCATACCCTTCAGGAGTCCGGGGACAAAGGCGCAGGGTAATCGGGCTGCATGGAGAATGCAATTCTCATCAACCCTTGGGGTTGCCTCATTGTTTTTGCTCTGTTTTCCAGAAAGTCTTTCCAGGAGCAGAGAGGGTGTGGAGGAAGGCAGGGCTTTGTCTATTAGCAGTTACTTCAATGTGATCAGGTCATCACCCTCCCCCCACTCAATGTCAAGGATTAGCCCTTGCAAAGGGGAAGCCATCAGATGAGGCACAATCCAGGACTCCAGGCTATTCTGTCCTGCTGCACACTCTGCCTTCCCCTGCTGAAAAGGCTGTTTTTCCACAAGGCATGCCCCAGGCATGGAAAAAATTCCACCTCTGATTTGCTCTCTTTGTACCCACCCACTGGGAATGAAAAATTGCATGGAGCAGAGGCCAAGATGGTTTTCTTAGTACAACAAACATCTGCCAACTCTACATCGAAGGGCTTAAGTCAATGATGACTAGTAAATTATTCTTAAAAAATACTAAACTTAAGAAATAAGATTATGTATTTATTCTTTACCTGTCACCAAGCAGTTTAAAGGCTTTTGTTTGAACTGTAATTAATCACTTAAAATGCTTTACAATAATTGGTATCCCCATTTCGTGGTGATAATGTAGTAGACTCTAGGAAAGTTTCTGGGGATACAAACTTGAACACCCGAGGGACAAAGCAAATGTCATCTAGATTAACCACCTGAAGTCCATTGTGAAAGACTAGGAGCCCAACCCCCATAGAGGCCTGCTGACTTTCCTGGAGAGGCCCAGTTGGCACTTTTCTCAAGCTGGACTCAGAGTCATTTGAGCAACCACTTCCAGTTTGAGTAGTCCACCCCAACCAATGGGTGTATTATGTAACAAAATGTCCAAGACTTGAGGTCAAAAGTCAATTGGAGTAGGACGTAGGAAGCATGTGTTATTCTTTAATGAAAACAGGTCACAGCATTTGCAATCACTGACATGGATACAAACAGATGTGAATGGCTTCGGCCACCTCAGGTCCCACTGCTCCTTAGCACACAAAGGTCGCGCGCTATGTGCTCAAAGAGATGCTTCTGTTTCTGCATCGGTCCTCCTGCCAGAATCCTCACCTGCTGAATCCTCACCGTCTCCTTCTTCCTATGGATAATTCGTGCTCAGCGTCTGACATTCAGCTTAGGGAACTTGTCTTTTACCTTCAATTTCTTCCTTTGTAAATGGGGATCACACAGTTCTTAGAAGGACCACAGACTAGATTGCTTATGGAAAGGCCCAGGCCAACCACGTGGTTTGTGCCCAATACATGGTGTCACCATCCGCATCTTCATTTTCTTCTCTGATGCCAAACTTGCTTGAGACATCGCCCCAGTGTCCTGACATGACACCTTTTATTTTCATCCCCCCATTAGGTGCTGGGCTCCTTCAGAAAAGGGCTGACCTGTCATCATCCTTTCCTGGGGGCTGGCACAGAGCAAGTGCTTGATCAACTTTCCATAGTGTTTGAATCGATGATTACATTCACACTGTAAATCCTCTGATGGTCTGGTGGTTTGTGCATTAACGAGGAGTGTTGTGAGCATAGATGAGGTGCCAGAGAGTAAAAGAGAGGAAGATCTTCTATCTACTACTCAGAGATACCCTGGGGTTTAGAAGAGGCTATATCTTTTGTTTGTACTTTGATATTCTAATAGCTTTCATTTTTGCTTAGAACTTTCTTTGATTCCTTTTTCAAAAAACCTTAGAAATCCCAAAAGTCAAGGGTTTTAATATAAAGTGAAAAATGAAGGTGGATCTTTCTAAAATGGCTTCAGCAAGAGGAAATTGAGGTAGGCTAAAGAAAAATCAGGTTCTAAATGGATTTAAGGTCTGAATCATAACCTGTAAGCATAAACTGTCAAGGTAATATGGAAAAAAAGCCACAACCTGGCAATGCCTAATGTATTTTGAACAATATTCAATACCATAAAAGTTAAATAAAAGCCCTTTAAATTAAGCCTAATTCTTTTCCACACTAAGTTCCTTATATTTGACTTATATGGAGTCCCACGCCTGAGACAGAACTGAAGGTATATTAATAAGTGATCATTTTTACTTTTCTAATTCCTCATCTTAAAGAGCAATGCTTAGATCAATTTAGATGTTAGGAAACATGGTGGCAACAAGGTAAATGCTGTGGCCTTCTGGCTTAGGTTAGAAGTTTAACCCAGTTCACAAGGTTGGCTTCCATTCAACACAAGAAAGAGAAGGGGAAGGTTTTTGGCATGGGAAGGGCCAAGAAGCAGGGCTGGCAAGGGGCAGATCTCAGCTACAGCATGAATGCCATGAAAACCAAGCAAGTCCTCGGCCTCAGGTCAGCAGGAAGCTTTGCAGGACGTGAACCAGGTGGGATCTGATAACAGGGCACAGACAGGGGCTTTCCAAGGAGAGTGGTCATTTCCAGAGGCTAGAGGAAGATGGCGCTGCCTGAGCTGACACAAGGACATACACCACCCACCTGGAAAAGAACCTTGGAATCAGAAGTCTGGGTCTGATTCCAGGCGTGTGCCACTCGGTAACTATCGTCTTAATGTCTCTCAGCTGCAGTGTCCTCATTTATAAGCAAGGATACAAATATTTGCCTATGAAGGTGAAAGTGAACAACTAGTCACTCTTTATCAAGTACTTAGTGCACAGCCGGCTAGCAGTCTCTAAACATTAACCATGGCGTGCTCAGCCTGGGAGCAGGGGAAACGTGGGGCAACACCACTCCAGCCCCTTCCCCATAGTAAGAACTCCCATGTGCGATCTTGCAATCCTTGTTGTCTCCCTGTGGTAATAAACAGTAAACCCCTCGGGCTGCAGAGGGTTGCAAGGGCAGCCCTGAGCAGAAGTGCCCGGCTGTGTCTCTCCTTCCTCTTTCTAGAAAAGCCCCAGGAGCTGAGAAGGAGGAGGTTTGAAAGAGGAGCCCCTCCAAGTAAAAGGCCCCAGAAGGAACAGTGGAAATGGCCCTATGACTACAAACGTGTGGTTAAAAGGCCCACGTGACACATAACTCACATCTTCAAAGGGCTCAGGGAGTTGGCAGCTACAGGGTCACACTGCTTCCTCTGCAGGGAGATTTACTAGCCCAAGTAGGAGGGCAACTTGGTCCCCCAGGAGAAAACTGGCAATGTCTGGGGACATGTTTGGTTGACACAACTGAGCATCGTTGTGAGCACAAATGAGGCTTCCGAACAGTGCACAGGTCACTCCACAGCCAAGAACCATCTGGTCCGAAACACCAAGAGCATGGAGGCTGGGAAAATCTGGTCTCGATAATATCAGGCAGGACAGAGAAGGGCTATCTGAAGGACACGCCTTGAGCAGAAGCCTGTGATGCCCAGGTTGCGGCGTGGCATTGGCACCGGTCACAGCAATGACACTGTCAATGACAGGTCAGACGATATCCCAGACTCTTTAAAGATAAAGCACATAATCCTCAAAACAACCATTTTACGGATGACAGAGATGAGGTGCAGGGCTTGCTCCAGAACCACTAAACAACAGGAGCCAGGCAGCAGCCACGCAGTCTCATCTCCGAGTCCAAGTTCCCATGGCAGGCATTTGGTAAGCATGGGAGGAGTTAGTGAAGGGAAAAAAAAAAATGTACTTGCATCATGTATATGAGATGCAATACAGAGAGAATAAATTAGGAACACAAGAGCTTCCTTGTTTATTTCTCCAAGCTAACTGAAGATTGAGTACCCGCTGGTGGGGAGGGAGGAGGGAGCTGCTAGCATGAAAAGACTCCACTGGCCAAATTGCTCTCTCACTGAGAACCAGGTAATATCATCATTCCAGAGAGTAGCTGAACCCCCAGTACACACGCAAAGGCAGCGGCCTTGAGACTGTACTCTGACTCCTTTTCTTTTCCAAAGACCAAGATTTGTGGTCTAACTGATAAGTTATTCTGTCTGTTAAAACTTTGTTTAAACTGTAATCTGGTCTGGAAACATAGCATAGTGGAGAATTTAGAAGTTATTTTAAAAACACCTTTTTATGGTTTGGGTTTGTGTGTATAAATGCGGGAGGGGATGGAAATTTTCAGAAAAAAATAAAGGACATAAAATACTCATTTTTCTTAGACCCATTTACAGTCCCAAAGTTACTTTGTTAGAGTCAACACACATGCACACAAATTTATTCTGTGTAACTTGGCTTCTTCGTAATAAGAGCACATTTGAGATAAAAGTTTTAGAACAGATTGCTCAGACAAATACAACATATTTATAATGTATTTATTTTTAAATTGTGTTACAAGTGGAACTACAGATTTCTACAGGATAAAATTTGTAAGCTGAGACTTGCATGTTTCTAAGAAGCACAAAAAATTTAAACGAAAAAAAATTAAAATTGGAAAGCAAATTTTTTTAGTTGCTGAATTTTCCAGCAAATGCATACCAAAGGATTTCTTTTTAAAAGTTAGGGCAGGGAGTATCACAGGAAAGGAACTTTGGGTATGGATGTGGTTTTTGTCATTAAAAAAGTGAAGCGGGCCGGGCACGGTGGCTCGTGCTTGTAAGCTTCAGCCTACGAAGCGGCCGGGGCTAGGGATCGTGGTTCAAGTCCTGCCTGGGGCCCGTAGCGAGACCTAGTTCCAAAAAAAATAGTTGGGTGTGGTGGTGCGTGCCTGTGATCCCAGCTACCTGGGAAGCTGAGGCTGGGGATTGCTTGAGTCTGTGGTACCCCGGGCAACGAGAGCCAGCGGTTGGTTCCACAGGCAAAAATAGCAAGACCTAGTCTCAAACAAACAAACAAACAAACAAACAAACAAACAAACAAATAAATAAATAAATAAATAAATAAATAAATAAATAAATAAATAAATAAATAAAAGTGAAGCGGTTGCCTCCGTTTCCCTAGCTTACATCCTCAGTCCATATACATCCTCGGTGCTTCCCCTGATGGCCCCTCAATGTCTTCACAAACTTCTGCAAATATGTGACCCAAGGTTTTCTAGGTCATTCATGTTTCATTTTTTGATGTGGAACTTTCCCACAAGATAACTCCTTTCACATGTTAAGCATGAAGGAAACTGAAACAACAAGGCTGCTTAGACAGGGGTCAAGCAGAGCATCCACAGTGATCAGGGGGAGGGCCACAACTTCCTTCTGGTTTTCCTGGCACCAGATGTGGGCAGTTGACACTAGAATGCACAAAACCAAGAGTATTTCTCTGAAAGTGAAACCTGGGAGATACCACAGGACTGGTAGGATGTAGAACCAATCCAAGTTAAGAGCCAAGGCTAGAGATGGCTGGGAGATTACTGAAGGACTGGGCAGATCCACCTTGTCCAAGGTCAAAGAAGTCACCAAGCTTTGATCAGCATGACAACCAGGCTCCAGGCAGGGTTGGTTATTTTATATACTATATATATATATATATATATATATATATATATATATATATATATATATATATATATATATATATATATATATATATATATATTCTCTCCCATTAAACACACACTGTCTCTTGGATCCCTTCTAATCTTGCTCCCTTTCCCACCATCTTCCCCTCTGGTAACTTCTGGTAACTGTTGGCAAAGTCAGCTGGTTTGATTCTATTTTGTCTGTTCACCAGTTTTGTTTCTATATTGAACACACTAAGTGAAAGCATCCAATGCCTGTCATTCTCCTTTAGGCTCATTTCATTTCACATAATTCCTTCAAGTTCCATTCATTTTGCTACAAATGCCAAGATTTAATCTTTTATAAAATAATTCAATACTATTCCTTTTTGTATATACACCACAATTTCTCTATCCAATTATCTATCAACAAACACTTGGGTTGTTCCCATAGTCTAGCTTCTGTGAATACTGCTGCAATAAACATTGAAGTGTATATAACTCTTTGAGATATTTTGCAGAAAAATATGGAATTTCCTCAAAAACTGAAAATAGAATCATTATATGATCCAGCAATCTCACTTTGGGTATCTAGGCAAAGAATATGAAATGACTAACTTGAAGAGTGTTTCCCCTAATAAGAAGTGATAATAGATAAGCATTGACTCATGTGCCTGCAGACCATGGTATCTTCTTTGGAAAGGTGCGTTTATTCAGATCCATTTGTTTTTCAATTGGGCTGTTGTGTTGTGATTGAGTTGTATGGGATATATATATATATATCACCTTAGATATATTCCTTATTGAATATATGATGTGCAAATATCTCCTCCCATCTTATAAGCTATCTTTTGATCTGCTTTTGTATTTACTTTTGCTATGCAGAAGCTTTTTAATTTGGTGTAATAGATCCATTTATTTATTTTGTTTTATCTATTATTTTCTTCTATGTATTTATTGTTTTGCGTATTAAATCCTTTTCAAATTTATTATTTTTTGGTAATTTTTTTATTAGTGGTTGTCCAGTTTTCCTTATATCAGTTGCTAAAGATAGTTTCCTTTCTTCATTTTATAGTCACAGCCTTTTTTAACATATCTGTGGGGGTATTTCTGAGATCTCAATTGCATTTTATTGCTCTATGTATTTATTTTTATTCTAGTACCATGCCATTTTAATTACTCCTATTTTGTAGTATAAAGTTGGGTAATGTGATACCTCCACTTTTCTTAAAATTGCTTTAGCTAGTTGGAGTCTTTTGTGATTCCATATAGTATTTTTGGGTTTTCTTACTCCATATTCCTAAAATACAGTATTGGAATTTTGATAGATATTGCATTGAATCTGTGTATTACTTTATATAAAGTAGTCATTATAACTATATTAATTCTCTCCATCCACAAAGACAGAACATCTTTCTATCTTTTTGTGTCTCTTTC
Organism: Uropsilus gracilis; assembly: GCA_004024945.1. NCBI lineage: Eukaryota > Metazoa > Chordata > Mammalia > Eulipotyphla > Talpidae > Uropsilus > Uropsilus gracilis. The sequence goes on along the minus strand of PVHY01004350.1, from coordinate 5,655 downwards.
TATATCTTTTAACAATGACTTGTAGTTTTCATTGTACAAGTCTTTTTGCTAAATTTATTCTAAGGTATTTATTCCTGATGTGATTGCAAAAAGAATTGTTTCCTAATTTCTTCTTCTTCTCACTTTCATATAGGATACAACAGATTTGTGTATATTGATTTTGAAACCTACCAATTTACTACACTCATTTACTGTTTCTAATAGTTTTTAGTGGAGTCTTCAGAGTTTTTCTATGTATATTATATCATCTGCAAGTAGTGATAGTTTCGTCTTTCCCACTTGGATACTAATTATTTCTTGTTTTTGACTAATTGCTTAGTTTAAATCCTACTACTAAATAAAATAAAAATCATAAAAGTGAATAACTGTGTCCTGTTTCTAATCTTAAAAGAAAAGTTTTCAGTTTTTCACCCTCAAGACTATCAGTGTGGATTTGTAATATATGATCTTTATTGTATTGAGATATGTTCTTCCTTTCTCTGGCTTATAAAGCGTTCTTATCATAAAAGGGTGCTGAATATTGTTAAATGCATTCTCTGCATCTATGATATGATTTGTCCTTCCTTTTATTAATGTGGTGTATTTCATTAATTGATATGTATATATTGAGCAATCTTTGCATACCTGAAATAAAGCTCATGTGGTCATGATGTACAAATATTTTAATGTTTTGTTGAATGTAGTTGCTAAGTATTTCCTTGAGAATTTTTTCATCTATGTTCATCAGAGATACTGATCTGTAGTATTCTTTTTTGTGATGTTCTTATACAATTTTGGTATCAGAGTAATGTGTCTCATAATGTGTCTGAAAGTATTCACTCTTTTTCAATATTTTTGAAGAGCTTGAGAAGAGTAGGTGTTAATTCTTTGAAGATTTGGTAGAATTCACTAGTAAATTCAGTTCTAGATAATTGTTTTGGGGGAGGCTTTTATTACTATTCCAATACCTATAAGTGCAATTGGTCTATTCAAGTTTTCTATCTCTTCCTGATTTAGTCTTGTTTGGTTATAGTGTTGTAAAAATGTATCTATATATTATAGATTATCAAATGTAAAGGCATATACTTATGATCCTTTGTATTTCTATGGCAACTGTTGTAATTTCACCTGTTTTATTTCCGATTCTATTCATGAGTTTTTCCTCTTCTTTGTGAGCCTAGATAAAGACTTGTTGATTTTATCTTTTCAAGGAACCGATTCTTGGATTCACGGATATTTTGTATTATCTTTTCTATTTCAACTTCATTTATGTTTATTCTGATTTTTATCATTTATTTCTTTCTTGTCAAATTTTGGTTTCACTTGCTCTTCTTTTTCAACTTGATCTAGATGTAAGGTCAAATTGTTCATTAAATTTTTTTCTTGTTTCTTGATGTAGTTCTATATTGTTATTAACTTCCCTTTTAGTGCCACTTTTGCTGCATCCTGTAGGGACTGATAATTTATATCTTCATTTTCATTTTCCTTCAAGTAGCTATCATTTCTTCATTGGCCCAATCATTGTTCAAAAGCCTTCTGTTCAGTCTCTACAAATTTGAGATTATTCACCAGTTTCATATCTTGATTAATTTCTAGATTTATAGCAAAAAGGTATTTGATATGATTTCTATCTTCATAAATTTAGTGACAGTTGTTTTGTTCCTCAATATATGATCTGTTCTTGAAAATGTTCCATATGCACTTGAGATTAATGTAAATTCTACTGTTTTGGAGAAGAACATTCTATAAATATCTATTAAGCCCTCTGGTATAAGTTATTTAAAATTTTCATGTCCTTGTTTATTCCCTACCTGGTTGATCTACTGATGTTTGTAAGTAGTATACTAAAATCCCCTACAATCATTGTGTTGCTGTCAGTGTTACTCTCTAGTTTTATTAATAATCACTTTGTGTATTTTGATGCTCCATCACTTGGTACATATACATTAATGTGCAGCAGCTTTTTGCCATATTTAATCCTTAATCATTATATAATATCTTATTGCCCTTTTTAACTGGAAGTCTAGTTTATCTAAGTGACCAACTTATATGGCTCTGTCTGCATTTTTTAGATTACTGTTTCCTTTGTAGTCTTTTTGTATTTGTATTCTAGTCTTTTACTTTGAGCCTATACTTGTCTTCGGAGCTAAGATGAATTTCCTGTGGGTACCAAAAAGTTGAACTTTGATCTACTCAGCCACTTGTTACATTTTTATTTGTGAGTTTTGACCATTAACATTCAGGGTAATCATTGAATGTAAGTACTTAATTGTTATTTCATTACTTTTGGGAGGGGGTGCTTTGCATTTATTTCTTTGATTTTCTTTCGTTATTTGACAACTTCCTTCTGTGTTATGTTTGAATTCCCTATTCCTGTCTAACCTATAAATTTCTGCTGAGAAATATAATAATCCTGTAAGTGCTACACTTCATATGATTCATTTTTCTCTAGCTGCTTTTAGAATTCTTTAATTCTAAAGAATTTTTTGCAGACCTAAGACTCTCAATCAATCTTCTTTTAAGAATTGATCTTAGAAGAAGCTGCAACTGTGGCACATTCCCAGCAACTTCCAAAAACAGCTTTCTTTGATGGCAAACACAAGTTGCCAGGGGCTGGGGCTTTAAGCTTGGACTAGAGGCAGCAAACATCTAAAGTGAACGTATTCCCAGAAATGGCCTCAGGCAGAGGTGGAACAGGTGCTTCACATATAACATAAGGAGTCCCTATGTGGGGAGGTCACAGGTGGAACTCTTTCACACTCAAGTTCTAGTAACAAGGACCTCCCCAAAGACTGGAACTCTAGTTTACTCACATACAGGGGTTGTAGGTTCAAGTTATCAGATGCTCTTTTTGACAAGTGACTACACAAGTACTCACAAGGTCTGTCAGAATGCGTCATATGTGCCTAATGGCAGGCATGCAGGGTGTTTCACTCTCTGGCCCTGACTCCTTGATTGCTACGTATGGCAGGCTGCATTGCCAGCATCTATCTGTTCCCACAGTTGGGTTTTTATGCTTACAGGACATCCTGTCCTCTAGAAGGTCTCATCTATTTTTCCATACCTGGTTTTCTGAAATCCCTTCTATAATGCAGTTCCTAGGTATTAGAGTCCCCAAACCATGTATGAGTCCTTCAGTCACCAACAAGAAAGTTCCATATCACTACCATCTCTCTCTCTTAGGTGGTGATACCCTGGTACAGACCAGGGACATTTGTTATGATTTACCTACTGTTTCCAATGTTTTCGATTGCTTTTCCTTGAAAATGCTGCTCCTCCAACCCACCAGTGTTTTTCAGGGACTGCTGTTGTTTATGTAGTTTGTTGTATCCGTGAAGAGGAAATGAGCCCAGAGTCTTTACTATTCTACCATCTTGCAGAACTGCCTAGAGCCATTTTTACTCTGTTCCACTTTGTACCACCTATCTACCAGTAATAAACATGCTTGGGGGGAAAAAAAACAACAAAAACAGAAGTCTGAAGGAGGACCCTGGTCCTAAACCAGGAAGAGGTTAAGAGGTCAGAACCACCCCATTATGCACAAACTAAAAACCTAAAGATGTTTTCTTTCTGTAATATTGCAAAGGGCTTTCTAAACACAAAGTGCAAACCTTGCTGCTCCATTTTTGATAGAAGCAAATTCAATTGTTTTTCTCTTGAATTTCAATCCAAGAGATTTGGTACACCATAAATTAGAAGGCATTGCATTCTTCTTGGTTCTTACTGTGGTTTAATTTCTTCATTTCATAAGTCGAAATACTCTTAATTTTTCAGAAGCAGTCAGTTATATTTATGACATCAGAAACAAGACTTGACAAACACTAGCTGGGTAAGACATAGACTTTGCTTTTGAGTGGGTTTCCTATTCTTTAACAGTCTGGTGACTGGACATTTGCTAATGAAAGTAAGGCTTATATTGTTCTTTGAAGAGCATCTTTGTTTCCTGAGAACTCTCAAAGGACAATCGCACAATCCCCAAACACTTCCATTGCCATTTTAATGCTGCAAATTTATCTACTATGTGTCTTCATCTCCTCTTTCTCTTATTTTTTATCCCAAATAACATATATAAAGGGCATGTCAATGTATCATTTTATATGCCTTTAAGATCTAATAACTACAACCAAGTTCAAGATAGGATTTTCAAGATTTAGGATTTTCAAGATTTAGGATTTCCAACATTCCAAAGCTCTTGCTCATATGTCTACCCTCCCATAAGTAGCCAAATTCTGATTTTATTTTTACCAAAAATTGCCTTTGACTGTTCTTGGATTAAATAGAAATGGAATCATATTGTTCTTACTTCTGTTTCTGACTTCTTATGTTCAATAAAAATAAGTTCACCCCATGAATTTATGTGATATTCACCCAAGTTATTGCTTATATCAATAATTTCCCAGACCTACTTAGACACAATGTTCACTGAGGTCGGAGACATTGGTCTCTCTCCCTGCAGTTTCTGGGAGCCACAGCTCCAGGGTCCAAAGCTCCCACTGTCCCTAAGTCAAGGTCATGGATCTGGGGATGTTGCATCCCCTACTGGGGGTCCAGAGCTGATCTGAGAGCTTTTGCAGCAAAGTTAGGGAAGACCTCCAGAGCCCAATACCAACCTGCACTGGGGCAGGGTGAAGAAATCACTGCAAGTGCTGCTTTAAGAGCAGTTTGGGTGCTACCCAAACAGTGCACTTAGATGGCACAGCGAAGAAATGTCCACCACTGCTGCTGCCACCACCAAGACAGTTGGAGTATAGCACTGGCCTACAGGCTACTGGAGCTAGGATGGTGGCAGAGTTGTCCACAGGTTGTGCACCAAGGTAACATACCATCAACGAAGATGTGAAGATGCATTGCTGCCACTCAAGTGGTAGGGCCTCTGTAACCTTTCTTGATGGGAAGTAAGTTGAATCTATCGTAACATCTTGGCTGGAAACAGATCTATTTTTTATTGTTACTATCAACTCTATGGATATACTGCAATTTATCCATTTTCTTGTTGATAGACTTTCAACTCTTTCCAATTTCAAGTTATTATAAGTGAAATTATAATATTTCAAGTGTTATAAACATGTTTATGCATGTTTTGGTGGATACATGCACTTATTGCTTCTTGGGAAAATATCTAGGGGTATAGCCAGGTCATTGAATAGGTGTATGCTTAACTCTCAGATATGCTGCCAGTTTGTCAAAGGGGGTTATTATTTTAAACTCCCATCAGCGAATGTATAAAGTTTCAGTTGATCCACATCATCACTAGCCCTTGACACTGTTAGTGGTTTTCATCTGAAGGAAATCATTCTGGGGATATCTCATTTTAATTGGTTTTAATTGAGCTTGTTTTTATAAGTTAACTGACCATTAGCATATTCTCTTACATTAAGTGTCTGCTCAACTATTTGTCCATATTGAAATTGAAGGCCGGGCACGGTGGCTCGTGCTTGTAAGCTTCAGCCTATGAAGCGGCCGGGGCTAGGGATCGCGGTTCGAGTCCCGCCTGGGGCCCGTAGCGAGACCTAGTTCCAAAAAAATAGCTGGGTTTGGTGGCACGCGCCTGTCATCCCAGCTACCTGGGAAGCTGAGGCTGGGGATGGCCTGAGTCCGTGGTACCCCGGGCAACGAGAGCCTGCAGTTCCACAGGCAAAAAAAATAGCAAGACCTAGTTTCAAAAAAAAAAAAAAA
>PVHY01004349.1:0-95220 GCA_004024945.1 Uropsilus gracilis | reverse complement strand
AAAAACAAAAAAATAAAAAAAAAAAAAAAAAAAAAAAAAAAAAAAAAAAAAAAAAAAAAAAAAAAAAAAAAAAATTCCAAATATTTAAACAGCTAATTCAACAGAGAGGAAAAAATAAAGATTTTTCTAACAAAGATAAATTTTGCCTTCCATAAATGGAAGTAAATTTTAAAATCTATTTTAGGAAAATAAAATTAAACATTAGTTAATATACTGTGTTTACTGCAGGAAAGGGTAAAAAGAGCTATAAAAATGGAATACAGAGTCCCCAAACAAATGTTTCATATATCGTAACTTAAGACAAAATAGTGTTAGAACAGAGAAAAGATATTTTCAATAATAGTTTTGATGTTGCGCAACTGAGTTCCTATCACACATCTTACACAAAACAGCTCCAGTTAGATGGATGACTTAAATGTGAAAAGCACCATCTTAAAACTGATGATCAGAAGTTCATGATTCCAATATTGATTTAGTCAAATTAATTAAATCTTTTTTCTTTCTTTTGCATCATAAAATGATATCCCTTTTTACTTTAGTATCAAAAACAATTTCCTCCTGATCATCAAAAAAAATCATAAATTAAAAATTCAACTAACAAATGTGCAAGACATTGTGAAGTGTTAATTTTATTATCAATAAAAACTTTGCATACTAAATGTATGAATGGTTTCAACAAATAAAAATAATACTATAATATAAGAGGGTAAATGGTACTAATATATTTCACAGAAAACTAAGCAAAGTCCCAGTTGGGTTCCATATTTCTTATTAGGGGACTTGATTCTCCAAACATTTAGAATTTTAAAAAACCATTTACATACTCAATGAGAGGAATAATGTTCCTGTCTAATACAACTGTTGCAATCTGTGTGTGTGTATGTGTGTGTGTGTGTACTTTTTCCATTTCCCTCAGTGGGTAATGAAAAAAAAATTATAAAGCATTCAAGATATGTCAGTTGTGCACTCAGGTTTGGCTATGAAATGACCAGCTAACAATGTGAAGGCAGGTTGTAAAGTGCAAGGTTGTAGCTGAGTCTTTTTAAAGAACTGTCAAGTCGCTATAAAACTTTCAGAATGTGACGACAGTATCCTTGTTTCCTATCTAATTTTAATTTAAATAATTGATTAAAATTTAGTAAAACTTAAAATTCAACTGAAGAATCATATTAGTCACATTTTAAGCTCTCAATATTTACCTGTAGCCAATGACTACCATATTGGACTGCATAAATACAGAAAAAAATTTTCAAAAAAGTTTTCCATGAATACATAAAAAGTTCTGTTGGACAGAGCTGGAGAATGGTTATGATACCTGAGTCACCTGCTGAGGAAGATGTCAGACTTGCAATTAATAGCACAGTCACAGGAGACTGGTGGCCCTAGGATTCTACTAATAAAACCCAGTTTTTCTCTTACTTTACAGAGTTATTGTGCATCTCAAGTAGAGCAGAGAGGATAATGGGCCAATTACAGATGTGTCTCTATGTTTCATTATTTTCCCAATTGCAAGCAATTTGAATGCAGTTTAATTCAATTCAGTATCACCTGCAGAACCTAAAAGGGTGTTGCTCATGTACTAAACTCACAACAGTGGTTTGTCTGAGTCAATAAGTGTGGTTATTATCTACAACGCCTTGGCTGGACTACTTCAAAGTCATTGAAAACCATTCATTTGTGCTCACTAAAATTATATTTCAGCTGTGCTTTGGTGACTACAGATCTCCAAAGACACATTACTATTTCCAACAGCTTGCAGTTATTATTTAATCTATTCAAGAAAGCTGCCTAAAAAATGGAGAGGTGGTGAAAACAAGTCATATTATCAGTAAAGAAAACCATTTTATTATAAAATAATTTGAAAGGAAAAAAATAGCGATAATAAAATGGTTTATGATTGCTATTTTTTCCCCTTTCAAATTATTTCAATGAGACTCTTCTATGGGAAAGAAAAAAAATTATTCAATTGTGCAAGTTACACTGGTCCTGGGAAACCAGACATGAAATAGTTGAGATGGCCGAAGATTGTCACGGGGGACTAGGGATTAGAACCTGGTCAAAGCAGCACGGGGGACTAGGGATTAGAACCTGGTCAAAGCAGCAAATTAAAAAAAAAAATTAAAAAGCTCTTAAAAGAAGCTGACAAGGGAAGCTTAAATCTTATTTAAAGGGTCGGGTTATACTAAGCCTTGAAAAATTCAATCCTCTGGAGGACTATATTTCACTAAGAAAGTTCCATGTAAGTTTATCATGTATCCAACACCTAGACATTGGGCCTTGGAGACCCCTAGGATAATATTTCCTCTGGATTAGCACTGAAGCTTGCGAGTGACATTTGTACGAGGCATACTTTAAACTCTAGGGCTTTCCCTATTACGAAATGATAATTCTGAAGGGGAAAAAGTGCTTACTGCAGTGAGAAGTTGCTATGATTTATGTCTTGGACAATATTCCACTTTCATACAGAACAATTTATTAGAATAAATATGCTTTTTCTTTTGTTTTTAACTTATTTGGATGGATACTAAAGGCAGAGTGTGTTTGCTGTAGTGTATTCTTATTTTTTCAATTCCACCCCATCCAAAAGAATGATTACATAAAGCCTTGTTACAGATGATACTAGACAATAACTCTTATACCTAGTGCAGAATATTGCTATGATATGACAATGTGATGTCAGCTGGGATGCTGTGCCAAGTGATCCTATCATGTACAAATTCAATGAACCACTGTCCAATTGCCATGGCTCTCTGGTGGAAGCCAGACTAAAACTAAGTGAGGTTGAAAAATCATCCCTCATTTACTTCCAGTGTGTCTATTAAAATCACTGGGAACACTGTGACATCTGCTATCATTCCATTTATATAGATCACGTGGGATGAATTAATTTGCTAGTGACAGCCAATGTCAAATGACTTCACTTTCTTGCATCCTTTTCACAATTTTAATTGTGCTTTGACTAGCATGTGTGCTTCATGCAATTGTGAACACTGATGGTTTAGGAATATAATTTAAAAAATAGGGCATCTTGATCTTCACATTATATGCACACCTCCATATTTCCAGACAAGATTTGCATTTAAAGCCAAATGAAGTTCATGAATATTTGTTTCATCCCACAGGCTGCATTTCTAATTGATTCATATCTTTCATGAACTGTAAAACTTGCCAGTCATTGGGCCAATTAGTGGATTGTGGCTGCAACACAGAAAATTTATCAACTCTAATAGAAAAAAAACTTCCTAGATTTTAAATAGGTCAATAAAATTACCATCAAATAGAGACTATTTCCCTCTCAAACCTAAAATTAATCTTGATTCCAACTGTAATAAACCAAGTATCAGAAGAGAGCAATTTTTTTTATATTTCCATATATTTTACAGAATAAGGATTAGAAACTTGGTGTGAAAAAATTCCTGATTTCCATTCACTTGTTCACTCTGTCCTTACCAACCTTTTCCTTTTTTCAATATTCTCTTCCTGGTCTGATCCACATTCCTACATCTCTTTTATCTGGACTCTGAAAATTTTTCTTGAAGCCTGAGGTTTTGAAAGTTCTGAGCACATTTGTAACAGTTTTACCAAATTTTATAAAAATCAAGATATACAGATTTTTAGAAAACAGTGAGAACTTATCTTATAGTTTGATAACCCTGGACCACACTAAAAATCAGTATTAAGAAAGAATAAGAAAGATAGTATTAAATATAGAGTTGAAATAAAAATTCCATATTTGAAGACTTATGTGAGACATTTTAGATTCAATTGTTTCTGATTAGAACTCTTGTATTTTCTTTCTTCTGTTTTATATCATTCTTCTTTTTTAACTTTTTCTGTTTTATATCATTCACTGGGTTTTGTTTTGTTTGAAACCAAAATCAATCAAATTTTCTTCTTTCCTACAGAAGACTTAAACTTAGCTTAACAATTCATCTGATTTCTATTTTTTTTTTTTATTTCTCTGTGGGCCTCTTCTTGCCTTAATAACCTGACACTTATCATTAATGTTCCTAACTTTGGTCTGGAAATCTGATCTAATTCTTTGCATTCTTGATATCCTTCCAGTTTGCTGCATCTGCTACTTCTTTCACACTAATCTATTTCTCTGGCCAACCTGGGGATCTAACCTTGATCTTTGGTTGCCCCATTTGGTTGAGGATTTGGTTTAGTACTCATGACACTATTTCTGGCTAATGCTACCAACTGGTCAAAATCTTCTCCTGACAGTGGTGCTATTGTGCCAGTCTTGGTTAGCTACTCTTAAAAGTGTAGAACTTTTTATTGAGGCAACAGTGATTTATAACAAAGTATGTGATTCAAGGGCATAATATCACACCTCTTTTAAAGCTGGTGACCACACCACACCCATCACCAAGGTACCCCAGCCTTCTACCGTTGTTCATTTTGCTCCCCTACCTTGTTCTTTTCCCAATTTCACTCCCTATCTTATAAGCTCAATTCCATAGTTATATTTCTAGGGTTGTTTTGTTTCTCTATATTTCACATATAAGTGAAATTATCCAGTATTTCTTTTTTCCTTTTGATTTATTTCAACTTAACTTTATCTCCACATTGTTGCAAATGACAGGTATTCATCTCTTTTAGAACTGTGTAATATTCCATTGTGTATATTTACCCCATTATTCCAATTCATTCCTCTGCTCTTAGGTACTTAGTTTTCATAACTTGGCTACTGTAAGTAGTATTGCAATAAACATAGAAATACATACACCCTCTCAAGACAGTGTTTTTGCATTCTTTAAGTAGAGACCTTAAAATGGAATTGCTCAATCCAATGGTAGATCTATTTTTAATATTATAAGAAACATCCATACTGTTTTCCATAACTGGACTAGTCTATATTCCCATCAACAGTCTACAAGACTATCTTTTTCAGATCAGGATGGTTAACAAGTGTTAGTGAAGTGGGAAAGCCCCGGGGAACAAAATAATGGAATAATGTAATATAAATATAAATGTACATATATGCAATTTTTTTTAATTTAAATTAAATTTTAAAAAAAGGACAAGGTTATTAGAGAATGGAGAAAGAAAAAAAGAGCCATCTGCACAGTGCCAGGCAGGCAGGAGAGCTGCTTCTCCCCAGCATAGAAATTGTACTGATTCTTTTTTTTTTTCTTAATTAATTTATTTTTTTATATATGTGTTTCACATCTATGTATTCCCGGGGGATCACCCACCACCTTCCCTCCCTGACCACTCCCTCCCATCTCCACCCCTCCTCACCCCCCCCCACATACAGTTCCTTTTATGGAATTTTTATGTACATGTCTATGGCCTAAATTGTCAACCGGAATAAATTTTATAATCTTATTTTTAAAACAAAATAATAAAAAGTTAATACATTTTAAGAAAAGACTATCTTTTTCTCCACATCCTCACCAAAACTTCTTGTTCCTGTTCTTTTTTGATATGGGTGATTATCACAGATGTGAGTTGGTATCTCATTGTGGCTTTAATTTGCTTCTTCTTGATGATAAGTGATGATGAGAATTTTTTCATGAGTTGGTCATCTATAAATCTTCGTTGGAGTATCCGTATTTTGATTAGGGGTTTTGATGTTGTTAGATTGCATGAGTTCTTTATATAGCCTGGCTATCAGCTTTTAGCAGTAATATAATTTGTGCAATTATTTTCTCTCATTGTAGGGTTCCTTTTTACTTCATTAATAGTTTCTTTCATTGTGAGATTTTTTTTTAGATAGATGTAGTCTAATTTCTTTATATTTACCTTATTTTTCTTACCATTGGAGACAATCCACAAAAACATCACTGAAGCCTATCTCATGGAGTGTTTTGCCCTTTTTCTTCAATGTATTTTTTGTTTGTTTTAGACCACACATCCAAGTATTTAATCAATTTTATTCCATTTTGAGTTAACTTGTATAAGGTGTGATATCGTTAGTTTCATTTTTGTGTGTGTGGCTATCCATTTTACAGACACACACAAACACATCCCTTTGTTGGAGACTCTCTCCAATGTATATTCTTGGTTCTTTTATCATAGATTAAGATATTGTCTATAGATGTACAGATTTATTTCTGGGTTCTCAATTCTATTCTATTGTGTTTCTGCATTGTTTTAAGGTAGCATATTGATTGACTTCAGATAGCATGGTGTGTTTCAGGTAGCATATTGATCACCATAGTTTCGAAGTCTAGGGATGTAATTCTGCTACTCTTCATTTTTTCAGGATTGTTTTGCCTCACCTGGGTATTCTTTGGTCCCATGTGAATTTCAGTAATGTTTGCTTTTCTATTTCTTTGAGGAATGCGATTGGAGTCTTGATAGGGATTTCTTTGAATCTGCGTATTGTTTTGGATAGGATGGCCATTTTAGCAATGTTAATTCTTGCAGTCCATGAACAGGAAAAAGCCTTTGGTTTCCTTGTGCCTTCGATTCCCTTTAACAATGCTGTATAGTGTTGGTTGCATAAGTCCTTCAGCTCTTTTGTTAAGTTTACTTTTAGTTATTTAATAAATTTTGTTGCAACTATGAATTAGATTGTACACTTGATTTCTTTCTCTTATAGCTCATTGTTTGTATAAAGAAGTGCAACTGCTTTTATGATTTGACTTTATATCCTGCTACCTTTCTGTATTGATTTATCAGTTCAAATTGCTTTAAAGGAAGTTTTTATGATTTCTATGCATGATGTCATGTTTTCTGCAAATAGTGATTTTTTATTTCTTCTTTCCCAATTTGTATCAATTGCTATCCTAATATTCAAATTTCCAATACTCTATGAATAATAGTGATGAAAGTGTATATCTTTTTAACATATTTTAGATGACAAACTTTCAATATTTAACCACTGAGTATGATATTGATTGAGGGTATATGTTATATGGTCATAGTATGTGGAAGTATGTTCTGCATATCCCCGGACCAATACTTAAGGGTTTTTAAATCATAAATGAATATTAAATCATCTATTAATATAGCTATATGATATTATGTTTCCTTTTGTTGATTTAGGAATAAACTTGATTTTTCAATGATGAAATTCCCATATGTCTTTAGAATAAGTCCCAGTTGATCATGATGAATGATGATTTTGTGTATTATTGAACTTAGTTTTTGACGTTTTGTTGAGAATTTTTCTATTTTTGTTCACTAAGGAATTGGTCTTTTCTGTGTGTGAGGTCTTTGTCATATTTTGGTATCCATAATGTTAATTTCATGGAATGTGTTTACAAGTATTATCTCTCTACTTTTTGGAGGAGTTTGAGAAGGATAGGTATTAATGATGTTTGAATTTCTGATACAAATGACTAGTGTAACCATCTGCACTTAAGCTTTTGTTTATTGGGACACTTTTAATTGCTGTTTCAATTTCCATGCTTGTGATTGATCTATTCAGTTTTTTTCCCCTGATTCAGTCTTAAAGGGTTGTAGATTCCTAAAAACTTGCCCATTTTATCTATGTTATTCAATTATTTAATATGTAGATATTCATGGTAATCTCTTATGGTCTTCTCTGTTTCTGAAATGCCTGTTGCATGCAATATCGCTTTTATTGTTGATTCTATTTATTAGATTTTTCTCCCTTATTAGTGAATCTAACTAGAAGACTCTCCATTTTGTTGACATTTTCAAAGAACCAGCTTTTGGCTACATTAGACCTTGAAATTGTCTTTTTTGTTTCTGTTTCAATGTTTCAAAGAAAATTCATAGTAAATTTGAATTTTTTCAATGAAGACCTCTCCTCATAAATGTTTATTTATATATATTGATTTGCTTGAAAATACCTTAATTTTATGAGTTAACCTATCATACCAAAAGAGAAGTTGTGATAAAAGTATGATAGATTCTTATACTCATATTTTGGTCTCTGAAAAAAATTCAATGATTCAGGAATGATATGTTTCAATCTATACTGTGTAGAAAAATGCTACTTAAAATTGATAAATGTCCGCATTGATAGCACGAGTATAAGCACACATTAAAGTGTTATCTATAAAATAAATTATACTCGTGCTAAACTGACACTCGTTTAATTTATGCAAAAACATATAACTAAGCGTTCATTATATGAAATTTAAATCTTCAGCACCATGGCCAGCATCTACTGTGTCTATAACCTGCTGTTTAAACTAGCATCAAGGTATCATGGATATCACGTGATTTCAGAGGTTCTATGGACTCTTACAGCCAACCAATCAAAGTCATGTAATCGTTGTATTTTCTCTAGTCATTCATTCTGACTTTGATAATCAGCACCTATATTTAGATCAACACATAAAGTTTACTTTGTTAATGTCATTAGTTAAATGGAATATCACACTAATGTAGTAAGAAATGTTTTTTTCTAAATATATAGACTTATTTATTTATTGTAATAAATGATGGCTCACTTGATATATTTACTTTTCTTATAACAACACCCCACTGAGTGTAAGGTAAATTGCTCTAGACTTCTAGAAACTAAAATAAGGTGAAAAGGATGAAACAAATATAGGGAGGGGGAAATTTTTATCACAAACACAATATTCTCTAGTGAGATATAATTCATGATATTCTCTAGGAAGTTATAATACTATAATAAATTCACAATATATGCAAAGTTACTAGAGGAGCAGAGAAGTAATTCATTTTAATTTGATAGTCAATAACTATTTTCCCAGAACAGTGGCACTGAACTTGAGTCAGATTTTTTTTAAGTAATAAACAAAAGAAGAGAAATTTAGAGAAAACAAACATGCTAAATTATACATATATATATACATTTTGATCTGTAAAGTTGTTAATAGTTGGACTGAGTCAAAGTGAGCATCACAATTATTTATTTGCTTATTTATCTCTTTGTGAACGTATTTACTTATAAAATAAGAATGCATTAAGTTAGTATGGGAAAATCCAGAAAAAAGGCAGTGATTGGAGGATTCAAATAAATACCATTTTAGACTTTAAATATCAATATCAGGAAATCAGTATCTGCACAAGAAATATATGCTTTCATAAGCCCAATCAAAGATTAATCATTCTCCTATAAACTGAGCAGTACACTCCACAAGTAGTCGGAGCTTTATAAAATAGCTTTCTTGGTTAAAAACAAAGTCTATGTCCAATAGGTAAATCATTTTTTTCTAGTGGAAAGAAGAAAATTCAAATGAAATGCATTGACCCCAATGAGGGGAGAAAAGGCTATTTGTAAAAGAATGAATCCAAGTTAGGGCATTTTTGTTGAGCACCTGATGTGTAGAGTATTGTTTTTGCAGCTAGAAAAACACAACAAATTTTTAAAAAGCTTGAGAAATAAATAATTTAGCTAGGAAGACAATCATGTTAATATGATTTAGTAAGTAGTGACAAGACAGAGACAAAATGACAACTGTATTCGAAGATGTAGAGTAGAGGGTCAGTAAATTTTCCATTGAGATCACATGAAAGCTGAGTCAAAAATGAGTTCACCAGCTACACAAATATAGGAGAAATAAGCTAAGTTATGGAAGTTTAAAGCATATTTTTATTTGGGAAATAGTGGCTAATATGGGTTGACTAAGAGTATCCCACAAAGGGTTATATCTGAGATGCTCCTTGGACCTTAGTTCTAGGTAATATGTCTAAATGTGAGGAATAGTGATTCTAAGTTTCTGATTTGGTCAACAACGTGAAAAGTGATTCCACTGCCTGAGAATAGGACTTTGAATGAAAGAGAATATCTACAGAAGAAAATAATGTATTTGTCCTGGATCATGATAAGAACTTAGCTAGGAACACAGCAGAAAGAACAAAAAAAAAAAAAATTGGGCTAAATCAAAGGTAGTGCTGGCAACACCTAAGAAATATTTCAAAAGCTCCACTGTGCAGTAATCAGGAGGGCCTGAATGACTACCCTGAAGTTTTAAGGAACAGCCTAGGTAGTCCATTTACACTTTAATTTTTTTGCCCAAAACTCAACAAAAACAAGTTTGCTCTTCTTCAAAAAAAGGATTCTAATAGATGTATCAGACATAAGACAGAAGTTAAAAAGAGGACAGAAGTTTAAAAAAAAGATGCCAAACAAAGCAAAACTGACCTTTGTAAGAAGATGTATATGTATAAAGTGCTGCTCTAGATTTCAGCTGGAATATTCAAATTTTCACATTGGTATGCAAAGCTCAGTTGATAGTATCATAAACAAGATGACTCCTGCTAAAACATTCTTAAAATTTTTCTCTTTATTTTATATCACTGGTTATTTTATTCTATATGTAGAAGCTCCAAAAAAAAGTCATTTGGGAAAATGTGAAGACTTTCCAGTAGTATCCAAAAATTAAAAGATTATTCTATTTCACTAGAGAACCAGGGCCTGAACCATAATTAGTGAGCTTGAGACAATACCAGAGTTCAGAGCTTGAGAATGGCAGCAGAGTCTAGGGCAGATCCAGCAGATATCTATCACAGTTGAAATCACTACACCTGAAACATCAGTGGAGACTGAAAGAATGGAACACCTTAACCCCCAAACCAGGAGGCAGACTAATATCTGACCACCCCTAATTCAAGGAACTCCTCTGGCACAGGAGTTTTATAAGCAGATATCCTGCTACAGGAGTAGCTAATCACATCAGCCATGGCCCAAGGTCAGAAAAATCTTTAAGAGAAGGAAGCACAAGAAATGTTAGAGAAAGACCAGAAGTGTATGAGAAATACCTGGCTTAATATACTTATATATATCCAGGATCTTTTTCAATCAAGTGTCATGAGGACAACAGATCAGAAGACAACTGCTCTTGAAGCAGTTGTCTAAATTGTAGGTCTATTACCTACAATTTCCAAGAGGAAGGGACCCTCCATCCCTTGCAGGATCACAAGGGGAAACACCCAGGCCAATTAGGAGATGAGAGGAGATATCATGGGCCAGAGTCTCTATTTAGGCTTTCAGGTTATGTACAAGTAAAGTAGGGTAGAAGTTCTGAGTAAATTTAGAATTAGACAGTCTAAATAATATCAGTGGGCTCTGGGCTATAAAGATGGTACCTGGTTGCCTGGTACCTGGAGTTTGATAAGAGAATGATCGGAGGTATAGGCTCTGATTGGTCGATTGACATATCAAAACTACGCTCACAGCAAGTTTTGCTATCTCTAGGAATTAGCTCCCCCTGGAAGAGGAATCCCTCCCTGGGTCCACAAGGTGGCCTTCAAGATGTCAATACATCATAAAGTATAGAAAAGAAAGATATGATAATAAGAAACATTATGCCAAATATGTAAGATGAAAAAATAAACTTAAAAAATATTATATAAGGAGACAGTAGTCAATGTGAACATAATGTTGGTATCTTAAAACACTTGAATTCAGATATACTGACAGACGGTAAATCCATAGAAAAACAAAAGTTTTTTTTTTCTTTTCATTTAAACAGATCACAGCATTACTAGATTTAGTTTGAGGTCAAGTTTTCAGGTAAAATAGAAATGGTATTCAAATAACTGCATCGTCAGAAACTGGTGAAGTCATTTAAGCCTAAGTAAATTATCCTGTATAATACTGTACCAAATTATACCCTCATGAGTTGAGACAATTAATATACCTCTACATTTACAGTTATAATATTGAAGTATTGGCTTACTCAACTTTCTTTGGCCCAGCTTTTAATTCTGAACATATATAAACAGACATGATTTTAAGGCACATTTCATTACTGGGTTTTGTTTTAAACGTTCTCTATAGAAGAAATGCTACCTTGTGTTTGATTTGTTCAAAAGTCATCTAAATACCCTTGAACTGCAAATGTATTACCATGTCTTAACACCACTCTCATTTATGAAAATATCTAGAAAGAAGTAAAAATATTTCATCTCAGTTTTCTTCTCTATTTACTCCCCTGAAGGAACAAATCATGGATCTTTACAGCAAAGTGACAGCTTTTGATAAAGGCTTATTTAATTTTTTAAAAAATTGCTTAGACTGATCAGACATGAGTGTTAACAAGAAACATATGTGAGGTTCCAAATATTCTGGGAATGAACGCAAAATAACGTTACAATCAACAGGGGATCAGTTTTCCTAGCCTGTTTTGTGCGTATGTGAAATCAGAAAGCATGAGAGGGTTAGCGTAGGTGTATAACGGTTTATGATGATATGTGTATATCTGTGCATGCTGTGAAAAGTCTGCTTCTTACTGAAGTTCCCAGCAGCCTAGAGAGAGAATCTTTTCCATGTAGCAAGACGCACTCCAGGATATTAACACTCTACCATTTCCAAGAGCCTCTGTTCACACCAGCTCCAGAGTAAACACTGTGAGAGAGGGAGCCTCAAGCTGCTAAAAAGCACAAAAGCAACAAGAAAAAACAGTTTCAAAGCTCATAAAAATAGAAAATGTTTCAAGAACAACTGCATGCTTGTTCAGAGTACCCACAGAGCAGGAGGATAAATAAAACCCAGTACCTGTTAGATTTATAGGCAAATAACCATTATCTACTATGTGTAGATGAGTGAAGGATAATTTTATGCAAACCACAATAAGTAAATTTAAACAGTATGAACTAAGCCTGCAGAGTAAGAGCAGGAATTTCAAGAGAAAAAAAATAAGGAAATGGCATTTTCTATGTGATGTGTTACCAATCTGGGAAATCCATTATAGAGTCAAAATATGAGGCTTTTTTGAAGGCACCAATTTGAAATAGAGGTATGAATCTCTTAGGACTTGTGCTGACTTTATACTTTACGCAAAACTTTCTTCCCAAGATCTAATCACTAATTGGCCTTCTGTAGAGGATTATGGAAAATGAGTAAATAGGGAGTTTTTACATGACAGCTTGTACCATATAAATTTCCTGGAAGCCTTCATTGATGTTCAATTTTTAAATGAATCAACTTCAGTTAAGTATCATCAAAAGACAAACACTTTTAACCAAGGTTTTTATGGATGTGTGTCTCAGTGCTGATAGTTTTCTCATCAAAATAGTGCTTGTATATGAATTTTTCAAAAGCAACACCTTTTATTTTGTCCAAATTTTAAGGGTCAAATTCATTAATTCTTTGGATCTTAAATTTCTTTAAATTCTTTGGATCTTAAATTTAAAAGTGACTTCATGGTTTTTCAGGTTCAGGTTTCATTTACTCCACATAAATGTTGATAATTGATAATGGATGATAGTGAAAGACAGAAAAGGAAACTTTTAAATGACTATATAAAGGCTCACAAGAAGACTCACCAAATAAGGGAATTGATTAAATTCTAACAAACCATATTATAATTAAGCATGTGTCAAAGTATCTGAAATTTGCAGATTCCATTTGAAAAGTATGCATAAAAATGGAGAAGAAAATGTTGTTAGAGTACAACAAGCATAGGTCTTAGTAAAACTGAATCTGTTTAAATGATTTTTTTAATTTAAAATTTCCGGTGACATCACAACATGTGGTGGAAGCATAGCATATTAGGTATTATAGAAACTTTGAAGCCAAAAACAAGTAGGCCTAAAATCTAGGTTCTGAAGGGAATGAAGAAAAACTGAAGACAAGGAATGAAGGGAGAATGGTAAGAAAAACAGAGGATGAGGAAAGTATGTATTACGCAGTTTCTCTGTAACAAGCACTAATCAAGGTGCATTTATGTACATGAATCTTTTCCTGTTAGCTGTGTGATCTTGTTCAAATAATTTTACCTCCTTGACTTTAGTTTATAATATACATATATATTAAAATATAATAAACGTATATAAACATATTTTATATAAAGTGTAAATTATAAAAATAACATTAAAATACATATATCAAATAAATATATAGATGCACATATATATAATTATTGTAGGAATCTAGAAAGATCATAGGGGCAGCATAGTTACTGGATCCTTCCAAATCACCACATTAAAAAGATAGCACATAGATAATGAAAATTCAAATCTAACATAATCAGGTGACCATGTAAAACACAAATCTCAATATAAGCATTCAAGCTGGTCAAGGCAAACTGCTAATAACTGCAAGATTTGTATATGACTAGGTAAAACACAAATCTCAGAATATAAGCATTCAAGCTGGTCAAGGCAAACTGTTAACTTCAAGATTTGTATATCACTGCATCCCTGTAGGGGGGAAAAAAACAGGGAGAATAGCAATTTGATAATCCTAGGAGTAAGAGAAGGAAATTCTAAGAGTAAGAGAAGGAAAAAGCCACCCAATAGGTAACACCTGAAAGGTACAACGAGGCAATTTGAGAGGAGTGGCTGAAATAGAACAGGACTGTTCGCTCCAGCCATATGTGAGCATAAAGCAACTGCTGTAAGCTCTAAAAAGGCAAAACAACCCACTCACTGGAAACTCAAGCCTCTAAAGCATAGAGATCATGGTGAGAAACCACTGCTACCTGAAGCATGATTTAGCAGGAAAGAGACAACAGAGAGAAAGGAAAGAAGGTACAGACAAAAGTGGGGAAGATGATCATCTGGGAAATCTGGAAAGTGGGTTGTTACGTATTTTTAACCTTGTATACAAACAGTAGGGGAGGAAGATTCTGTGTACTCTGTGAAGTTAAAAGAGCTGTTTTCTAAACATGCAGGAAGTTTAATTTAAAAAAATATGTACCAAGGTCAAATTCTATACAATAACAATAAAATTGTGCCAGAAAAATATGAAAGAGCCAGAGATTGAAGCTGCAATTTGTTTTTCCAGGGAAGCCAAACTGTATTAGTGATATAAGACATGAATTAATAACAAAAAGAAAACCCAGAAACAAGCTGAAACACTTCAGACAGCATTACATACTTAAAATCCATTTTAAAAATAACATACTAAAATACATGAATGAAAATACAATAAAGGATTTATTTCTAAAAATAGAAAATATAAGGAGGGAAAATTTAAACTACAATGAAATGTTGAAGAAGATAAACAAAATTTAAAAGAAAATAGCAAATGCTAAAGTAGGCAAAGAATAACATATGGGTAATAGAAATCCCTTAAGATGAAAACCCAAACAAGAAAGCAGATTTTCAAAACTGCTGAAATCAGATGCAAAAGGGGCAAGCCTCCATGAAATCTCATGGGCTTTTTAAACCAGAAAAACCTTTATCTTTTAAATCTGCTGTTTGCTTGCTCGGGGTTCTTTCCTGCCTACAGCCTTTCTGGCAATTTCAAAGCCAGACCAAGTTCTTATAAATGCGGAAACAAAAATTATCTACCATCAGCTGATGGCTGTCCCCATCGAGGATCTGATCCTCCAAAACATATGGCTGGGAATCATGCCCCCAAAGCCAAAGACCTGAAACATAACAGAAGGAGCAACAAAATGTTGCAGAAAACAACTGAGATGAGATCCACCAAGAAACAAGAAACAATCATACAAGCCAAAGGTACTGGAGTTGGCGTACAAAGGCAAAAGCAGTGCAGGAAAGATAAACAGCTCACTCTACCAAGTCCCAAGAAAGCATACCCTAACCAAGGATGAGGAAATAGACCCAGAAAAGAAAAATCTAGACTAAAGGGCTAAACATGGACAAACAACAAAAAGAAAAGAGGCAAAGTGACCAGGGGAGATGTGGTGGGATAGTCTCATGGGGATCAGCAATTACACAATCATGTATTGTAAAAAAAAGTCCAAAAATAAAATTAAAAAATTATTTTAAAAAATTTTATTTAAACTAAAGTAAGCAAGAAACAAGCAAAGAGTCCCCAAGACTGGGAAACCCCAGTTACTTCATCACATGCCCAATCTGTCCCTAAGTTCACAGGTGCACTTGCAGTTCTCCAAATGCAAGGCCCAAAAAACATGACACTTTCACTTCTCAGCATAGGTCCCAGCTTTAGGCGTTGAAAGCTCCAAACAAGCATCAAAGTCGCCCTTGCGGTCCTCCAGACATGTGGTCCAAAACATGGTGCTTCCGCTTCACTTTTGGTGTCTGTCCCAGCTTCAAGCAATAAAAGCTCCAAACCAGGCACCAAAAAGTAAAGATTTCAAGCCAGTTTTCAGCAGTGACAATTTCAAACCAGGTTGGGTAAAACAGGAACCAACATAAAGTCTATCTTCTCAAACTTCACACACAGCCTTTCTGAAGATATTTGAATTAAACTAGATAAAACAAGGTTCCAGCACAAAGTCCACAGATTTCCAAGCTTTTAAAACTCCTTTAGCAAACACCATCAACTTACACAAATCCCAGGCTCCCGCTCCAGCTGTCCCAAACCCTTGCCCATCCACTGACAAAGTTCCAATTTCCTGTCCCGCTGCAACCCACAGATGCTCCCCAAGGCCAACCCCATGGCCACCCACATGCCCCTTCTTTCTTCTCCTGGATGCCTTCCTTCCTTCTGCTCTCTCTCATCCCCAAGGCCACAGTGCCTTGCACGCTTCCCACCTCCCATCTCTTCTCCTGGGATTTCCTCGCTCCCAGTCTCTACCCACCATGTGCATCCCCAAAAAGGGGGTGCAAACATGGCACAGGTCCAATTCATGTATCCTCAAGAAGGGCTCCCCACCCCCCCAACCCAGCCATGTCATCCACTGTTAACTACCTACTTGTGCACAATTTTATTATCATCTCTCACTATAACTCAAAAAAGTTTCCTGATTTTTTTAAGTGTGAAACTGTCTATTGAAAGAGCACACCACGTAACTGAATCTAATCATACAGAAAATTCACATCAAAACATTCTAGTCAAATCACTGAACTTTTAGAAGAGAAAAAATCTGTGATCTTCTAATCAAAAAATATATGACTTATAAAGTGAATGAAATTATGCTAACTTTTAGGCAACAGTATTTTATGACAGAAGAAAATAGAGTAATACATCTAAGATACTCAAAGCAGAAAATGTGCATCAAATATTTACTATTCAGTAATAATGAAATTTTAGTGTAAAAAAACACAATCTCATCAACTGGCAAAATGGCAAAGAATGTTATTCCCACAAGCACTCCCACAAGCACAAACACTAAGGAATTTATAGAGAAGCTAACATCAAAAAGAATTGTCCATCTGAGTAAATAATACACCACCATTTATTATCTTCACAAAAGAATCAGAATTATGAATCTGATCAAGCTTCTTGCTTCAGTTGTCAAATTAGCACAAAATACATAATCTCTGGCAAAACAAAATGAATTCCACCATAAGAATGCAGCCAGCAAATGTAGAATGTGGAAAATTACAGGCAAAATACTACCACTTGAAAGAAAAGGGAGGAGGGCTCTATAAACTAAGAGACTTAAATGACAGATCAATCTTTTTTAATGGAAACATTTTAAATGTATTGCATTTGAACATAGAGAAAAATGAGAATATAGTTGGCATAAAAATCAGGATATTGATGAATTTTGAAAACAAAAAAGTGTTGGTATCAGGAGCAGCACATGGAGAAACTTCTGGACTGACTGGAAAAGTTATGTGTCTTAATATGGTTACAGGGATGTTTGCCTTATAATGACTCACTAAGTTATGTGCCTGACCTGTGATATTCTAAATCTCTTGTATTTTATAATAAAAAAGCTAAAAATAAATTAGAACAACATTTTGCAAAAATAATCTGGCCTCTGCTAGATGTACCACTCTATTTCCCTACATGTGGATATGGAGAAATTTTTGTCTTATAATTTTCTCTCTTTTAGTGGCTAGCCATAATATGTTCTCATAAGCATTCTTTCCCCTTCCCTCCCTATGACTCTTTAGAGTTTTTTAATTCAGTAAAACAGATTACCTTTCAGGCAACAGAAACCAATAGAGTAGAAATCAAGTATGTGTCTACCAATTAAAAGTAAATAAAGAACAATCATCCAACTTCTTGAGTACTCTCTTTAGGAGGAGTATTATCATTTAAGGAGTATTATCATTTAAGAAGAAAAAATATACCACAATCTCAATGTCAATATAGTCTTTCCTCAGTGGCCTACATGTGAAACAATTTAATGTAAGACCTGGTATTTTAGGACAAATGACCAATGCTCCCATTTATTAGTGATTTCTCTCCCGGTCTATAAGTATTCATTCAAAACTTCCTAACTGGCCACTTCGTATTACCTGTTTTGTATTGTATTTGTTTTGAGTAAATTAGCCAGCAAAATGAAAGAGCAGAATATGTGTCCCTTTAGTTTATACTTGACTTTCCTGTTCACATTTTACATGTTTGTTCAATTTTAATGATATTTTAAATTTGACTTTACTGGCAACAGAATAACCTTGGAATCAATCCTACCTCAACATCTCAAGGTCTAAAAACAAAAGTATTCTGGGAGTCATGAAACTATTTTAATGAAATAAAATAGAAGAAATCTTGTTTAAAAATATTTAAGCTGTAAATGCTTCCCTTATTCAGATGGAGGGATTTCGTCAGCATGTCGACTTAGTTGCGGTGCCAATTATTTTACAGTCAAGAGACCATTTAAATAGAAATACATATTACCAGGCTCTGAGGACAACAGATGAAAGTAAGTCATCCAGCAGCATTTTGTTTACTTTGCTTTTATGTTTGTTTTGTTTCTCTGCGGGCATATAGCTTCTTTCATTCAGGGTAATGCTGACATTTGCAAAGAAGTTCAAATGTTGTGGAGTAAGACAGGAATAGGATTGATTTGAGAGGAATATTTCACAATTTGTCAAATTCCAAGTAGTACCATCTTATTTTTAGATATTTTGTTCCCTCTTTAAAAAAAAAAAGGCAATTATGGACAAGCTATTGAGGTGTGAAATGAGCTTTATGCCTGTTTTGTCACAAACTCAGAGGAAAAAGTCTGACCTATTTCAACCATTTCTCTGGGTCTTTGATATATAACTACTTCTTCTCCTAATATAGTAATAACTACCTTAAAGAGACATGGATTTGGCAGGAAATTTCTAAAATCAAAAACAATTCTGTTTCCACCATGCAGTTTTTTTTCTGACACATGTGCTGTCTATACATGCACCAAAAAACAAAACAAAAAAAGAGAGAGAGAGGGAGGGAGGGAGGGAATGGAGGGTGGTGAGGAGAGTGAGAGGGAGAGAAAATGGAAAAGAAAAAGAAAGAGGGGAAGGACAAGGGAAGTTAAAAGTTTTACAGCTAACTGGCATGATTTAATTTCAACACCGTACTTAAAATGCTGGGAAGCACAAATTCATTTCTCAACTTCAAAGTTAAGGCTGAGCAACTGTTGCTAGGAACTGATCTGGAATGAACTGGCAGTTCTGGTTCTGTTCTTAACAACCCAAAGGATGTGTCACAAACACATTATGGTAATACCTTTCTTAAAGAGGTGAAAAAGAAAGAGCACTCCCTGGGGACCAAATAACTTTCAACTCCCTCCAGTAGAAGGGGTGGGGCAGTAGTTGTCATGTGCTTTCCAGCTTTAAAAGTTTTTTAATTCTGCTACTAAGGCTTCAGAGGAAACATCTGGTAGTTAATATAGTTCACTGCCTGAATTTTTCCCATCCGGAGTATGACTATAATTCTCAATAGTTTCTGGAAGGCAAAATATGCATTAAACAAATATGTATTGTATAACAGCTTGAATTTACCTAATAGTTTCTGACTCTAAGGAAAGTTCAATCAGTGTAAAAGATTTGGCAAGAGAAGTAATAAATTGAAAGGAGATGGTGTGTCACCTTCTTCATGAGAAATTAATACATCAGTTTAAAATAACAAAATTTAGAAAAAATAAAACGACCTAGATGTGGGGGAAATATGGCTAAGAGGTCAGAGGTCAATTACTCTTTCATGATTTCCTGTTTATAGACTTTGTGTAAGGGCTATGCCTTCCTCTCCTCAGAAACCCAATTCTTAGATGTGGGCCTTGTGTGGAATAGGCCGTATATTGTCTAAGTAATGATTTCACATGATTTCGATTTCTACAAATACATATATTAGAACTCAACCATTAATACAATTTTTTTAATTCCTTTAATGCATTCATTGACATTATTGGTATCCTGTTGGATTCAGATACCATTTCTCAAGTTAATTCATATTTACATACTGAAGAACAGAACTATACCTGCTCTAAAAATTGGACTAAATACATAAATATAGCTGATCTACCTAGATATACTCAGATGCTTTTCCTTCCTCACTATGCCATATACATCTCTTTAAAAGCACACACATACGCATAATATAGTTATGTTTTTAGAGAACTTCTAATTAACATGAATGAATGTATTCCCATATACAAATTCAGAAACATAGGCATTTTGTGCATGAGCATGGCTCTCTCCCTTTCCTTTCTTTACCCTCTCCCTATATATGTATGTGTGTGTACATCATCTATAATAATAAATTAAATTTGAATGGTGAATGTATTGATTTACTGTACATCTTCAAGGATCATAGATTAACATATCACACAACTATTTTATCAAAATATGGTTCAAGCTGCAAGAAACCTTGGCAACAGAGAAAAGCAGATTCATTATTCATTACTCAAGTAAGACTATCTACCTACCCCTACCCTCCCATCCCATCCTGATACTTGCAACAACCCAGTGATGTCATCTTACATCATAATTGTTGAAAACAGAAGCTAGCACCATCAAGGAGAGGTATAGTTAGAAAAGCCCTTTTAACTGAAATCTCCTTTGCATTAAGATGTGCAACGTGAGCTCAAATTAAATTGAAAAGTGAGAAAATGACTGCATTAATAGCTGGTGGATATGGACTGTTTGGACCACGGTGGCTATTTGATAGCATCCCAAAGGCAGTCACAAGGTAAGAAAGGATTTCTATTAAAGTTTGAAGTAAAGATAGGATTGGACTACTTATTTAGGCAGGTACAATTTAGGATGCATTTAAAGGAAAGTAAATAGTGAGGGAGTAATAAAATTGGTTAACATATTGGTTTTTGTGAGATAATTGAGGGCAGCTCACAAATAGGTTATTATCTAAGGGAAACATTGGCTTTTATGAGGTAAGTGGGGTATGCTCACAAATACATTTTTTAAGGGAATAAGGCTTTAGGTAAACATTTGGAGGGGTGCTGGCAATGCTTATCACCTCTTTAGGAACATCCATGCTATTTTGTCTCCAGTTTTATTATTTTGTCTCCAGTTTTTTTGGGACCGGTATTAGGAGATAAGGGTTGCCTTATCTCTCAGCGTGAATGCCAGACTGGTCTGTGATGGCATGCGGCAATTCCTCTTGATGTTCCTGTCAGGACTATGTGGAGGTACATGAAGCAGATCCTGTGGATCTTTCTACCACCACTGGATGTTGCGAAAAGAAAAAATTTTAGTGTCAAGGATCACTGGCTCAGGGAATCCAGGTATCTGAGACAGTTGGTCACTGTAAAGGTCATGGTTCAGGAATTTGTTTCCCTGAGCAAGATCTGGTTCTCCAGCAACTGGGAAAAATGAGAAGTCAATGGTTCTATGGCCTTCATTCTCCTTTCTAGCTAGCTCCCTATACATCTGCTTCATTAACCATCATTACCTTTACCAAGGGAAGATTCCATGAGGAGATACAGTATACACTAATCTGATTGTTCGTAGCACATTATCCTCTTGCCTCTATTGCTACATCTCTGAAGTCAGGAAGGGAAATACTATTGCTTGCTTGATAGTAAAGGAAAGAGACCAGAAGGAAGAACTGTGGTGGTCTCTGTAAATTGAAAAAGGAAATGGGAGTCTTCTCTAGAGTCTCCAGAAAGGACTAAAGCCCAATTAACATTCTTGATATTAGCTCAGTGAGACCCACTTCATACTCTGATCTATAGCACACTGAGATAATATATCTGTATTGTTTTAAATCACATTTAAATCACATTGTTTTAAATCAGTCATTTTTTACTGTAATGATGGAAAATTGATATAGGTGTATAGTATACTTTGTCATGAATAAATTTTCATTTCCCTGATGGATAATGAAGTTATTATATAATTGGCCAACCACATTTTACCACAAGTCTTCTGCTCATTTTCAATTAGGCTACTTAGGTTTTTACTATTGAGTTTTCAGATCTGGAATACAATTGTTTTGTCAAATATGTTTATGGCAAATACTTTCAATCCTTGATTTACATTTTCATGTTCTTAATAGTGTCTTTCAAAGAGAACTTAAATTTTGGTGACACCAAGTCAATCTATTTTTAAATGGATAGTTCTTTGTGTATAAATGCATTTGTTAACCCATAAGTCTTAAGTATTTTTCTATGCTCCTAGAAGTTTTATATCTTACGTTTGTATTTAAGGTTCTCATTTATTAATTTTTATATATGATATAGAGAAATAATTGGTACCCGTTTATTTTCCACATGTTCTTCTTCAGTTGTTCCATCACCTTTTGTTACAAGTCTTCATTTTTTGTAGTTAACTAACCTTGCCGGGGGTGGTGGCGTGTGCCTATAGTCCCAGCTTCTTGGGAGGCTGAGGCTGGAGGATCACTTGAGCCCAGGAGTTCTGGACTGTAGTGTGCCATGCTGATTGGGTCTGCACTACATTCAGCATCAATATGGTGACCTCTAGGGAGCAGGGAACCACCACATTGCCTAAAGAGGGGTGGACCGGCCGGCCCAGGTCAGAAACAGAGCAGGTCAAAATTCCCCTGCTAATCAGTAGTAAATTAACTTAGCTCCTACTATCAGAAAATTAATTAGTTCATTTTTCATTTAAAGACCATGATGGAAAAGAGACATCTATTATCCCTACTAATTACAGTGAATAGTTAAAATTTCTGGATTATATATATGCTCAACAGTGAAGAGAAGAAAGCAAAATAACCCAAAGAATAGCTAGCAAGTTCATTGTGTTTTCTTTTTCCCTAATATATTTCCTGCTGGTATTAGAACCAGTAATTCAGAAAAAAATCAGCAAAAGTAGAATAACAAAGTTACATGAAAAGCCTTCCTTAGCTAGAGAAAAAAAGAGGGAAGGCAAGAAAACAGGAAATGTTTAAACAGTAACTTCCTCACTCCAAACTCTATGGAAATGCCAAGGTACCATTTTCAACTCAGCAAAAGTAGAAAGACTGAAAGTCCACCCTTGTCCAACTATAACAAGGTTCCTCTTCTCTATTAGAGCTTTTGCAACCATCTTGTGATAAATAGCTCAATTATCCTAAGATGCCAGTGGAAGCCATGTGGGGAGCAATAATGAGATTTGCCTGCTCCCCATATGTGAAAGGGGTCTGAGTAAGGAAACTAGATACTCAATACCACATATCAGTAGCAAGATATCACTCTCTCTTCGCAGAGTAGTGTGATGTCAAATGATGTCTCTTAAAGCAGATTTAAATAAGATGCAGTTTCAGAATGAAAAACTCAAAATCACGCATTATACCAACAGTCAGGAGAATGTCAACTTGAAACAAGAGATACTATTATGAAGATGACACAAAGATATGGGAAATGTTTGACAAATATTTAAAAGCAGTCATCATAAAGATGCTTCACCATGAACTTATGATTATGCTTGAGATAAATGGAAAAGAAAATGTTGGGAAATAATAAAGAAGACTCTAAAGAAAAATTTTACAGTGTTAAACTATAGTAACCAATTTTTTTTAAAACCTCAATAGAGGGGCTCACTATCAGAATTGAGAGAAGAATCTGTAATTTTGAAGATACAATGTGAACAAAAGAGAAATGATGTGCTGAAAAGCAAAGTATCCTCAAGAATGTCTGGAATTAAAGGTGTAAAATTGATGTCGAGAGGAAAAAGAGTGAAACTAAACATGTAGTAGGAACAATAATGATAAAAAATTTTTTTTGCTAAATTTGAGGTCAGGCATCTTTTTATGTTTTGTTAGTTTTTTCTTGCTATTGCAATTTCTTCCCTTTTTTTCCTTTGTCAATTTTTCCACTTGTTATTTGCTTCTAACTTTTTTGATTCATAGGGTGTCTTAAAGTAGATTTAATTTAATCCTTTGTTCATTTTTATGTGATGTAAATAGACTATATAATTTTTGACTTTCTTGGTGATCAGAAGTTATCAATGTTAATATAATGAGTTTATCAATTTTTTTAGAGCTTTCTGTATCTTGTTTAAAAATGTGTCCTTAACTGACAGTTACAAAATCATTTATGATTTCTTCTAAATGTTTTTTAATGTTTTGTTTCTCACATTTAAGTATTTATCCAGTGTGAAACCAGTTTTACAGATGGCATAAGGCAGGGATCCAATATAATTTATTACATATGCATCACCAATTGTCTTAAAATCATTTATTGAAAATACATTTTTATAAATCTGAAGCTTGTCATATTTCAAGTTTACATATAACCATGAGTCTGGTTTTCTTTTCTTTCTTTTTTTTTGTTCTACTTAGTTTCTATTTCTGTGCCAGTAATAAACCTGTAATTTATTATTATGATATAACATGCTTTCCAATTGGTTTTATTCCCCACCCTTCAGGATTATTTCCTTATTTAGTTCAGGATGTGAAATCTAATAGCTTAATTAGGTTCAAATTAATTTTTGAAAAAATAATTAATGTGAATTGTGTGTGCTTTCAATTACATGTACTATGAGGTACTCCCATAATCATGGTGCTAAATTTGATTGATGCTCAATCTTTCCATTGTAATGAAACATTTTCCCCTTTAGTATTATTATATAATCTGTGAGGTGGAACTCTCTACTTTTTAAATTATTTTATAAAAAAAACAATTAAATGTTGCTGAACCAACTTATTTTTAGAAGAAGTTTCCTGCAAAGAAGAGCTTTCCCAATAAGAGTGGGTAAATTATAAAAAGGACAGAATGAAATGCTTAAGTCTTTCAATGACCAATTTTCAGTGTTAGAATTAGTGTAGCTGTTTGCCTCCAACAAAAGTGAGGTTTGGTTTTCTATTGTTATATATCATTACAGATTCTCAGGTTGTTATTAATGCGTTAATTTGACTACAATAATTATTTGTTTTCATGCAAATTGTTTCAAAATTGACCAGTGTCTTTGGGACACCATCCCATTCTTTAGTCTTTGAGCATTTCTTTACTTTCAAGCTTAACAAGTTCAAGCTCAACCCTTATTTTATTGTTACAGACTGGCAGCTTCTCCAGCTCGGTACCAGTTTACATCCGTAATGCTCTAGCTTTCTATTTTCAGGAATCTTTCTCCCTTTCTGCTTCACAGTGAACAATTTCACACTTGCCATACCTTAAATTAATTAATGAAGTTGTTTCCAGACCCTGTTTTTGTGTGAATAAAAAGAAATAAGGGTGCAATCTAGAATTAGGATACTAAAGTAGAGGAGTCAGATTTGACACTTTATTCTTTATTGATTATATATGTACTCTTTTTCTTACATCGTTGCAGACCCCACTGTTCTGCAGCCACCACTTCCCCTGTGAACTGTCACCATATTCCCTTGTGTTCTTCTTACTGCTGTTGTATGCTTCAGTTCTGTCATCAGCCTGCTAGTTTTGACTTTTTCTTGGCTCTGTTTTCTATATTCCACATTCTTGACCAAAAAAGAAAAAAATAAAAATAAAAACCTCTCGACAAAAAGGAAAAAGGAGAACGACTTACCACTTTAAAAGTTGATACTAATTGTTTTCTTTTTGTACAAAGGTCATGCTATCTTCACAAGATAGAATTTCTCAGTGCAATCAGCGCAGTTCCTTTTCACAATGCCCCCAAACACAAATCTCATTTTACAGATTAGCGGCCCAGAGCTGGACAGCTCTACAGCATTCTTTAAAAGGTTAACTGATTCCCTTAGCTAAGGACCTGAAATTGCAACTGACTTGACAGGGAAAACCCTTTCAGTTTCCAGCCTCAAGGGGGCGGTGACCAGAGCCAGTCCTTAAACACGCATGCCAAATCTGCGGCAAAAACCTTCACCCGGGTGCGTCAGATTAGTCCCAGGGAGCAGCAGTTCATACTGCGGCTGCGCATATTCAGTTGCAAAAGGCGCATGCGCCTTCTTGTGGCACTGACGGGAGCGACTCTGGGCAGGTCTGGGCCGCGCCAGTGTTTTGGGAGCCGTGGGAGGAGCTGACGGCCTCACCGTGGTAACCACCGCGCCTCGGCTGCCCCGCCTTGCAGGCCTCTGGACTGTCATCGTCTTTGGGTGTGGGGTACTTTGGCTACGGTCTCCGGAAATCACCCCCTCGGGCTTCTTTCAGATACCCCCATCCTCCCCCACGCCTACTTCGCCGCCGCCATGCAAGGGGAGGACGCCAGATACCTCAAAAGGTGACGACTCCCCAAGACTCGATCCTGTCTTACCACTGGGGTCCTGAATCTATTCTTAGGTGTTCTCGGGTTGGCGGTGAAGTGTCACTGGCAAAGCTAGGAGCTTTGAGGGGTGGCAGGGGTGGAAGGCAGGGGTGGAAGTCACGGAAAGGAAACGGGAAAGGTGATGGTGGTGGGGAAGAAAGAGCAAAGGGCTCTTCAGTAGTGAGAGATTCTCCAGCCTTTTAACCTGTGATCCGGCGGCGCCCTGAGTGCATTGAAGAATGTTTACTTGCCACCTTACTTACATTGTTCAGGAGAGGGTACCGCGCCTTTTCCCCCCCTCCTGCCCCACCCCGACTTTTAAGTTCCCTATAAGGATAAACCAAGGCCTTGAGAATGAAGTTTCCTGTTGTCTCCCGTTTGAGGGTTCCCTGCCTTCGGTTTTAAAAAGATGAGGGGGGAAAGAGGTGTGATGCCTTTTCCTTTACGGAAGACTGGACTGATGCTGCTTGCAAGTCAATTTCTGCTGCTTCCCCATCCATTCCATCCATTCGACTTGCCATAATTTTGTAGGAGTTTCATAATTATCAAGAGGTTTGGTCAGCAGTTAGACATGGAACGGATCATCATTTCTTTATTTTAAAAGTATTCGTGGTATCAATTATTCTCTAAAGAAAATTGTAATTGGTTGGGATTATTTATTTGATTCTGTCAAAGATAAAGATCACTGGTGATTTAAAGGCCACCTCTCGCTGGACGAAGAGTGATCCCATAGAAAAAGTCTAAAAAAAAAAGAAAAAAGTCTTAATTAGTGACTCCATTTTTACTTTGGTGCTTCTGCTGCTACTGCAATATCTTGGAGAAGTCACATGTATTCTTTTGAGCAGTTTCTTTGCCTGAAATAGGGCAAATATTACCTATGAGACATATGAAATCTAGATATCAAAATACTTTTTAAAAATACAGGTAAGGCAGTGGCACTATTGCAAGTAGTAATATACTTTTACTAAATAGATTTATTCTGGTTTGGCATAGCTCAATTAAAAATTTTATGACAGAAGATAATAAAAATATCCTTCTGTTTCAACTCTAAACTCAAGATATTTCTACAGCAGAGAACATTACTATATTATTATCTTTTCATATAATTTAGTTGTCTCAGAAAAGATACTTTTTCTTTCTTTCCAGAACGCCTAGACATACTGTGATTTGTAGTTCTCAACCTATTGATACTTTTAATGTCTTATCTAGAATTCAAAAAACTCATGAGTCATGGTAATATTTAAAGTAAAACAAAATCAAATTCTAGAAAGGTCAAAATATACATTTCTCAATTTTGTGAAGGGCTATATAAATAATAAACTTGTATTGCTTACTTTCAGATTAGAAATATAAAGCTGACATTACAATCATACTGGCCTGATGGCTTATAATGTCTGACAGAACCTTCCAGTTTACTCACTGATTCTTTGTTAATAATTACATATATATATTTTATATTATTTTTACTCCTTGTATATTTTGTTTTTAACAAAATATACTGTTTTTAACAGTATGTTTTCAATAAATTTTAATTTCAGTTTCATTGTAGCTCTCACTGAAGAATTTATTTTCTTCATATAAACGTGTAATGCTGGTAAATATTTGTATGTACGATAGATTATAGAATCCGAAATCAATTCATATTCTACCAGTTCGCGTTTATTCAATAGCATGTAACAAATGTTTACCAAAAACCTAGTATCTACCTAGCATTGTTCTGGTCACTGGGAAAATGTTTAAATATGCTCAATCAGCACAGATAGTAGTTACATCTTGTCATTTTTTTTTTCTCCTGGGATTCTTAAAACTCCCCAGTGACTTTCTGTTGCTCTTAGAGTAACAGCACTTACCTTTCATCTTATCTCTATTCCACTTTCAACATTCCCATACTTTTACCTTACAGAAATAGCTTACTGTTTTTTCTTACCCTTATATGTGTCAGTGTTAGGTTCCTAATTGAATTGCCCTTCCCATTATTTGGAACTACCCTTTTTCCTTACCCAGGCAACTCCTCATCTTTCCTGTTTTAGCTTAAATTGCACTTTTTCCAAAAATCCTTTCTAGAGCACCTTTTCCAATTCCTCAATATAGAGCAGATATACCTACTAGATTCCCCTACATCCAGCACCTTGTTTTTTCCCAAACTTACTACTTTATTGTCTTTCCTAGTGATTTTTAAAATTGAAAATATTGAAATATTATTTACCTTACTTTACATTATCTCCCCAATACAGTTCCTGGACCTTCATTAGTTCATCATTCGTTTTTTAAACCAATTAATAATTCATTGTGTGGATGTGGGTATTTTATCTATTCATCTGTTGATGAACATTTGACTTATTTCCATCTATAGATTATTGTAGATAAAACTGCTAATGAATATCCAGCATTAGTTTGTTTGAACACATATATTTACTCTTGTTTTATGTGTAGTTGTACCTTGTCATATGCTAATTTGGTGTTTAACTAATGAGGACCCATCAAACTTTTTCTACAGTAACTGCACAACTTTATATTCCCACTAATTGTTTATGAGAACATATACATCTTTACTGACAATTGTTTTTTTTTTTTTAAATTATAGTTATTGAGTGAGTGAATGAGACCATATTGGTTTTGATTTAGATTTCCTTGGTCAGTCATTATACTAATCATCTTTTCATATTTCTTGGCTTTTGAAAAGAGTTCTTTATATATTCTGAATATTAGACTTTTACCAGATATATGATTTGCAGATACTTTGTCCTACTCTGTGGATTATGTTTTCACTGTCTACAAAGAAACCTTTTTAAATTTTGATAAAGTTTATTTCATTTTTTTTTAGTTGGTTTTGGTGTCATTGAAAAAACCATTACCTGGCAGAGCGAAAATGTAATCCCCCCCAGAATTAAAAATAGAAAATCATTGCCAAATCCAATTCATGAAGATTTGTCCCTATATTTTTTTCTAAAAGTTTTATATAACTTAATTTCTTAAGGTCTGTTGTAGTTCCACTAAGAATTTCTGTTTCATTTGAGTTCGTTTTGGGTGTTTGTCTTTGGTCCATTTTGAATTATGTATTATGATCTAAGGTTTCAGTTTCATTCTTTAACACATGGCTATCCAGTTGTTCCAACACCATTTATTAAAGAGATTGTTCTTTTCCCCATGGAAAGTCTTGTTACCCTGTGGAAATCAGTTGACTAAAGATGTTTGGGCTATATTCCTAAACTCTCAATTCTTTTTTGTAGACCTAGATTCTCTCTAAATGTAGGTACCTCACCATTTTGATTGCTATAGCTTTGTAGTATATTTTTATATTGGGAAGTGTGAGTCATCCTAATTTGTTCTCTTTTTTCTAAGATTTTTTTGGGCAATTCTGAGTCACTTATGCTTCCATATGAATTTTTGGATCATTTTTCCATTTTGGGGGAAAAAACGGGAATTTTCATAGGGATTATAATAACTCGATAGCTCACTTTGGGGAGTATTTCCATTGTAGCAATAGTAAGTCAACCAATCTATAAATATTAGCTATCTTTCCACTTAAATTTCTTTTAGCAATATTTTTTATAATATTCACTGTGTTACACTTCCTTGTTAAATGTATTCCTTAATATTTTATTATTTTTGATGGTATTGCTGATGGAATTGTTTTCTTAATTTCCTTTTGGGAGGTTTTTATTGCTAGTATATGCAAATACAGCGGTCTTTTTGTATGTTGTTTTTGTATTCTGCAACTTTGCTATATTCACCACCTCTAATAAGATTCCCTTTAGCATCCTACAACATTTTTTCTAAGACAGAAGGGGAAAATGCAAAGAGGGTGTAGATAAACTAGGTAAAAGGGATCAATTTTATGGTAATGGATGGAAACTAGGCTTTTAGTGGCTATCATAATGTAATAGATACAGGTGTCAGATTACACCTGAGACCTTTATAGTGTTTAAAAAAAAGACTAGCATGTTATTTGCAGCAGCATGAATATTAACTAGAAGGAATCTTGCTATAAGAAATAAGCCAGGAAAAAAAAAAAAAAGAGAGAGAGAAATACCAGATGATCGCACTTATATGTGGAATATAGGGACAAGAAAAAAATTAAAACTAACCAGCTGACAGCAGAAATAAATCATAAAGCAACGAGGGTGAGAAAGAGTAAAATCGGGGGAGGGATGAGCCCAAGAGATTAAGATGATAGTTCATGGCCAACATGGTGGAAGAACCTCGAAGTACACAACAGTGTAAAAAAAAAAGTATGTGTGTGTGAAATCAATAAAAAATTAAATTAATTAAAAGAATTTCCAGGCCAGGCACGGTGGCTCGTGCCTGTAAGCTTCAGCCTATGAAGCGGCCGGGGCTAGGGATTGCGGTTCGCGTCCCACCTGGGGCCCGTAGCGAGACCTAGTTCCAAAAAAATATCTGGGCGTGGTGGCGCGTGCTTGTAATCCCAGCTACCTGGGAAGCTGAGGCTGGGGCTTGCTTGAGTCTGTGGTACCCTGGGCAATGAGAGCCTGCGGTCCCACAGGCAAAAATAGCGAGATCTAGTCTCAAAAAAGAGAAAGAAAGGAAAGGGAAAGGGGAAGGGAAAGGGAAAGGGAGAAATTCCAGAGTTGCTACTCTGGTTGTATTTATATCATGATTGAAAAAACTGGACGTATATGTTCTAGGTAGTTTCTTCTGGATTTTTAAATTTATTTTATTTTTTGTTTTCTCGTGTTCTATTCCTACAATAAACCTAAATTGCTTTTTGATAAATAAAATTACTCCTCTAAGCCATATTAAAAAAGGCAAACAAAAACTACAAAAGAAATGGTGAGGCTCTTTGAACTATTAATCTTTGAAGAAAGGCAAGATACCAGATCAGAGCACATCATTTATGTTTTAGTCCACATATAAATAAATGGGAAACCCACTCTGAAAATGGTAGTATGTAGTGCTTCTTTGGATCTGCACTTAAATTTTATCCTTCTAATCCTTCTAACTTAATTGTATATAGTTAATCCTTATATTTCAAGTTCATTACTGGGTTTGTTCTATATTTCATTTGGAGCAGATTACTAGTTTGCTTTATAAAGATAATTTCTGTTAGGCTATATGGCCTCTGTTATGCAGTTCTTTTAATTCTTTTGATTTGTGTAATTTCTCTTTTTAACTTCTAGCCTGAACTTATAACTATTTGTTTTACCTTTGGAATCTGTATTATCTTGTTTAATATGTGTATATCTGGTCTCTAAATTCCCTGATATTTACTGAGCCACTAGTTTCTAACCGGTATCATTCATTGAAAACTTAACTGTATGTTTCACTGTCAGTTTAGTTGGTGAACTAGTCTTCAGTGTTGGTAGTTTTGTTTCCTCCCCTATCTCTGAACTTGATTCTTAATCATTGTCTAGTACAAATTTCAGATTCTCACCCTCATTTCTAGAAAGAATATCAGTGAGAAGATAATTTAAAGTTTTCATTGAAGATATGCTAAGTAAACAGATATAGTTTTCCTAGCTGAAGGGGAAAATTGAGTTTCTAATTGTTGGACTTAAGATAGTATCATTTTACTGTGCCTTTTCATCAGGCTAAGATACCACTAAATAGTTAAATGGCAGTGACTACTGTGCTGGTTTCCACAGATTAATCTCTTCTAATATAATTTATTTTATTATTTTCTAAAGTGGCTAAGTGACAAGTAGTGATTAATTCATTTGTTTACAATTAGGTGAAGGACAGAATTACACTTTCAGTGATGAAGTTAATGTAGTATATATATGTTGACTTTTATTTCTGAGTATGAAGTTTGTCAATTGATCTAATTTTGGAAAGAACAACTGCTAGAGAACAGAGACATCTACTACCAGCTATTTATCACATACAATGCTATAACTAAGGTCAATATATAAACACAAATTGATTAAAAACACAAACAAGGACAAAGCCCCAAATAACCGCAGTCTATCTGTTTATCCCAATATCTATTTCTCTTTTTTATTTCTCTCTAGCTTTTATGTGCAGGAAGAGAGGGCAAGGATGGAATCTGAAGGAGAATTTGAAAGGAGAATTTGGTCTTGTTAAATTGATTTAATATTTAACATCTAGTCTACCTGATGCTGGACTTAAGTGCTGGTGATCTCACACTGATGATGGGATGTTGATTGAAAAATGATGAATTGACTTTTTCTTAATTTTTAAATTCTTTTTTTTCTTGAAGTAACATTTCCTTGTAATTTACACATTCCAGCTGCTCATTGTGTATATGTATATTTGCTAAATCCCGTTTATCTTTCACTGTAGCATTGCCCTCTTTGTCCTGTTTACACATGTTGACATTTAGTGATGCACACATGAAACTGACATGATTATAATGTAGTGTTACTTCATTAAAAAAAATTAATGATAGTTCTACAAACAAATATTTGATCAAATACCAGTTGGTTTAATAAAATTTTATTAAATATGTTTTAAATTAACTTTCTATTTTTTTAAATTGAGATGTAATATATAGAAAAAATGATTCTATAAGAGTTTGGGATAGATTCTTGTACGGAAGCTTTCATGTAAATGACTAATGAGACTATAATTTGAAATATGTGAATGTAGAACACAACCTATGAGTGCTTTTGTGTTAGGTAATTTGAAAATGATTTGAAGAATGATTTGGATACTTATGTTACAATTTATAAAGCTATAAAAGATATAAATATCTTTAATACTTCAGTACAATTTAGTCTATTTTTCATGTCATTCTGTGATACATATAATGATACATAGTCATTGGGCTGGTGGATTTTTTTAAATAGAAATTTTAGGGTTTCTGTCTTTGGTCTTGAGTTACTAATTTTGTGGTGAAATTTTTCTCTCCAAAACTATATTATTTGTTTCGTTTACCTTTTTTGCATCATTTTTGGGGGGAAATGCATTTTTCCCAAATAGAAGTATTCAGAAAGATAAAACTCGTCATAAAACACCTAGAAATACTTACATAGTACAGAGTTGCGAAAAAAAGAATTACTTCTTTACCCAAGTCTCAAGTAAATCTGATTAAATGCATATGTTAATCCAGCCTACATGTTTTTAGAACTAAAAACTATATAGAAATAATAACTTTTTAGGAGTTAAGAGTTTTTAATCTAACTTTGGCTGCTTTATATACTACAGGAAAGTTAAAGGAGGAAATATTGATGTACATCCATCAGAGAAAGCTCTCATTGTTCAGTATGAGGTGGAAGCGACCATTCTTGGAGAAATGGGGGATCCCATGTTGGGAGAACGAAAGGAATGCCAAA
Organism: Uropsilus gracilis; assembly: GCA_004024945.1. Lineage (NCBI taxonomy): Eukaryota > Metazoa > Chordata > Mammalia > Eulipotyphla > Talpidae > Uropsilus > Uropsilus gracilis. The sequence goes on along the minus strand of PVHY01004349.1, from coordinate 61,891 downwards.
AAATGTAAGTTTACTTGACTTGTGCACATTTTGAAAGTAGTTAACCTTATGCAAACTGTAAAGAAATCTGATGTTTGGTGCATCTATACAACTAAATAGTCTTCAGTGATAAGCTATCAGGCAATATAATGGCATGGAGGAATCTAAATGCATATTGCTAAGTGAATAAGCCATATTGGAAAAGCTACATACAGTATGATTACAACTATAAAACATTCTAGAAAAGATAAAAATAAAAAGGTAGCAAGGTTGTTAGGAGTTTAAGAGACCAGGGAGGGGAGAATAGATGGAGGACAAGTCATTTTTAGAGCAGGATAACTATTATCTAATACCTCAATAGTGAGTATGTGGCGATTTGCATTTGTCAAAATTCATTGAACTATACAACAGGAAGCAAGAACATCAATGAATACTGAGACTATTACTTAAGAATAATGTGTCAATATCAGTTCAGCAATTATAATGAAAGTACTACAGTAACTCAGGATGGTAAAAAGAAGAAACTTGGAGAACGTGGGGCTATAAATGGGGGGTTTTCCTTTTCTACATGTTTTCCACCAAACCTAAAACTAGTCTAAAAAGTATAGTAAAAGTTTTAAAAAATATAGAGAGTTTCTGTTGTGGTTCTTAATATGGTATTATTGAAACAGACAGCATTTTCTATTGTTAAAATTAAACATGGAGAGAGGTCTTTTGAGTTTTTTTCCCTATTTCTACCTTCTGATACAAAGAAAACTATACAAAATTATAATCAACAACTTAGAAGACTTAAAAGTAGAAACAGAAACAACTAGATAGATTAAGGGAAAGTTAAAGAGACAGACACTGATAAAGTGCTTTTTGTTGCAAACATTAGCAGCTGTTCTAGCACATTTAAGTGTAAAAGAAATTTATTATAGGACATTGGGTGACTTATGGAATCCCAGGAGAATCAAACTTGAGTTAATTGTATAGCTGGGAATAAAACTATGTCAGTCTACTGGACTTGTTATAGGAGAGATCATTTATGTATTCATAATCTTACAGTTGCTGAGTATAGGACATTTTTCTGACATCTCTGTCCCTGCTCTCTGTGATATCTTGATATCTTTCAAAATTTGACCGTTGTCACTAAGAATTCATTCCACACAGTGGCTATTTAAATTCCCTTTTTTTGAATCAAAACCTTACTCAAGTGTATCTGTCTGGCACAGTCTTTTGCCACCAGACGATTTTTTACCCTGAACTTAATCTTTTATCTTCATAGCTCTCCATAGGCCATGAATTTATGTAAACTCAGCAATTATTTCTAGACTCTTAGCTGTCTTTTCTTATTCAACACCTAGTGAATCTCCTGTCCAAAATTAGGAAGGAAGGAGAAGCTGGGTTATTTTTTTTCTATGTACTGTTAAATATAACATGTATTCATTTGTTTCTCACAATTCCTTATATAGTACTTAACATGAGTCTTTTTCATTCCATCTACCTTTATTATAATTTCTATCAGACTACTGAATTTAAAAATACTGATATTCTATCTTGTTCCTACCAAAAAAATATAAGTGTTTTTAAGTATGATCAAGAAAATGATTCTTTTTTGGCAGCATGGGTCGTCTTAGCCAATGACTAAAGACTTTTGCATCAGAAACACTTTTAAAATAAGATGTGTGAATATGCTGTTCTACCTCAAAGAGTAAGAAACAGATTTTATGTTTCCTTTGTTATCATTTGTCTAACTCAAAGAAAATTGTTGCATTTTTTTCTAAGCCTAATTATATTTGTACTTTATTACACTTTAATAAAATTAATGTATCAGGTACATTTTAATGCTTTTTAAGTTATTAAGAATGTATTGCTTAAGTTACAATTTTTATCTGAACTGGAGAATTCTAATAATGCTTGCAGCATACGGCTTAAAAGTCTCAATGCCAACACAGACATAACTTCCCTGGCACGAAAAGTGGTTGAAGAATGTAAACTCATTCATCCCTCAAAACTAAATGAGGTAGAACAACTGTTGTACTATCTACAGAACCGCCGTGATTCGTTGTCAGGAAAAGGTAAATAGAATTTCTCACTTTTTATTGTAAAACCAGAGTTGTTTGGCTTTAATTTGTGCTTTTGATATCTAAATGGTAGTTATTTTGTTGGGTTTTTTTTGCCTCTTTTGTTTTTTTGTTTTGCATGGTACAAATAAGTGAATTAAGATTAAAGAAATACTAGTTGTTTATAAGCAGGCTTTATATAGATTACCTGTTTCTATTTTAAAATCTATGTATACGTACTGTTTCTATTTTATAATATATGTATACGTATTTATGCAAATTTACCTGTTTCTATTTTATACAAAATTACCTGTTTCTATTTTATAATATGTGTATACGTACTTATGCTGAAGTAGAGGATAAAATGCCAAATATCTGTCACATTGATTCTAGAATAGTAAGAGAATTTAAAGCAGAAAATCTATTTTCTCTACCCCATGTAGATTTATATTTCCCACTGAAATTTTATTTATACATTTACTTTATACTATCCTAAAAATGCAACTTATATGAGTATTATGTAGAAAAGTATTACTTTCATCATTCACTATCTCAATTGTTGCCATTTATCTATATTTAAAAGTACCAAGTATTAAAATATTAAGAAAAAGAACCCCCAAAAAACCAAGTATTAAAATATTAAGCTGAGCAATTCATTGTTTATGAAAGACATTTTCAATGAATTGAGGGGCACCAGAGGGGCACCATTTACCGAAGTTGTGATTTAAAGAATAAATAAAATTTTAAAAAAGAAAAAAACAAAAAATGGGCACTTTAAGTCATTTTAGATTCTTGAATGGTGGTTATTTCTTTTTATGGTATTTATTAAGTTTATAATCTATCTTTCACTGTGGGTGGAAGAATATATTCTAAAATATGTTTCCCTCAAAATAGCTATAATTGCTTACGTTTTTATTATACTAAGTAGAAAAAAAGAAAGGATAATTATAGCTAGACTTTTTTTTTTTTTTTTTTTTTTTAATGCATCGGTCTTTTCTCTCCACAGCAAATAAAATGCTTGTGCCTAATGCGTTTTTCATTAATTAGCCCTTGGCCCTAACACAGGGCCTAACACATTTTATATGGTCAATATATGTTTGTTTAATGAATTGAATGGCTATGAATTTAATTTATTTAAAAACAAGCATAAGCATTTTAAACTGGATTGCTTATAACTATATAGCAGACCTTCAGTGTATACTTTTCAACAGTAATACATGCCAAAGAAAAACATTAGGAAGAAAAAATTTTATTAAATATTTTGATAGAATATTCATGTTAAGTTTTCTATAAATGATGACAGATAACATATTTAAGAAAGTTCAAAGTAAGCAAAGGAAATTCTGTATTTTTTTAAAATGTGGTTGTACTTACTGTGGGTTGTACATTGTGGGTAAAATTTAAAAGAACAAGTTAATATATATTTGAAGGCATTTATATTTGAAAGTATTTATAATAAAGCATCTTTTCCTGTATAATAAAGTATATCATTTATTAGTGGAAACCCTTTCATAAAGTTTTCAGGGTAAATGTGTCTTCCCTCCTTCCTCAGAAATTAAAGGTCCATGAAAACTTTTTATATAACTATACATTCATAAATTAATTCAAATCAAGATGTTTCTTTGTAAAGATTAATGTTTGAAAAGATAGGAAATTCTACATTATGTTAAGTATGCACTTGTTTTTAAAAACATCCATTTTTAATCTCTTAGCTTTTTTATTGGGTATTCACCTTACTATTAAAGTAGTTGAAGCAAAACAATAGTCTTTATTTGATTATGTGATTCTTTTATCTTAAGTTATTTTTTTTCTTTGCTTAATTAAAACTACTGTATAGAAAATAATCTCTTTGGGGCAAAATGTGGCTGTTGAGAAAATGTAACCTTATCTTGAATGGCTACTATCCTTTAATAATAATTAGGGCTAATTTGTATTATAAAATATATAAAATGCATATTATAAAATATATTTGCTAATGGCAGCATCAAAATTTTGATATGACTTAAACTTATTTTATTGTATACATATACCACATAGGTTCTTGAGCCAAATCACTATTTTTGATAATATTTTTGTTAGAAAATGAAATTATGCTATTAGAAAAAAAATTCAATATAACAAATGACTCATCTTTGAATACCTATTTATTTGGGAATAAGTGAGCTTGGCGTTTACATAAATATTATTTGCCTTTTAATTTGTAATCCTGATTTTTCTTATTAATAATTAAAAGCTGAACATACAGATATTGAGAGAGGGCTAAGAAAGGGGAAGGGCGATCACAAAGTAGGAAGCACAGTGGACTGTTGTGGTGAACTTTGGTTGTTTTGGTGGTGGGAACATTACAGCATCATTACTGATAGGGAACTATCCTGTACTTCTAAAATACAAATGATGAGATGATAACCATCATTACTTCAATCAAAATATTTTTTAAATCAGCACACAGCTCTTTTAATTTTAGATTTTGCTGTTGTACAAGTCATTTGTTTTCCTTTGTTGTTTTTTATCTTACTTTAGTTTTTCTTTTGCATGCTTTTTTCTTTGCCTTACTGGTTTTCCTGTTTTCAACTAAATATTTTTAGAAAGGGAGACAAAACTTAGAAACTATTAGCTTCTTGTTAATAAGTCTGATTAGTTCCATACCCCAAAAATTAATGAAGGAGGACGTTAAAATTGCTGCCTAATAGTAACGTGGCAATTGTGTTACAGATTTTATTTATGCCTTCCTTAATAGTTTCATTATAACAGATGGAATGTAGATGAGCATTTTATACAATCTTTTATATAAAGATCATTTCATGAACTCTTCAGTTTTAAAATCCCCAACTTATCTAGAATAAACTCAGCTACTAAAAATAAAAATTGCTCAAAACCCTGAATGTAAGTATTCTCATTTGAAAATATATCTTTTTATAGAAAAAAAAGACAAATCAAGTAAGCCTAAAGATCCACCTCCTTTTGAAGGAATGGAGGTAAGACTGTATTTTCATCTAAAAGTAAACTGATTATAAGATATTGCCTTTTATCACTAATGCATATAATTATAAAATCAGATCTTAAATTTTCTTTCATAAAAATTTTTTTGCCTTTTAAATGACTAAATCTAGAAGTAGCTTAAAAAGGATGAAAATGAGTTTTTTAATTGATGATTGATATAATTTAATTGATAAAAGGCAGACAGTATATTTTTTAGATAATTTTGATATAAGCTGTAAAATGTTTAAAATATTCTTATTTTATTTTTAAATATAGAAAATATGAATAATTATAAAATGTACATTCTTTTGCGTTGCATTTTATGCTGCTTTCTATTGATAGAATAATTTTACAGTTTGTATATACCCCATTTTATTCATATGGCTCCATGGTTATTTTGGAGTCCTAATATCCAATGATCTAATTTGTCCCTTTGCAAAAAGATAATACTGTAAATTCTTTGTAAATTTGTGTATTGTTATAATGGCAGTGTATGGGTGGCTATGTTTAGCATTATTCTTTTGGAGTATTTCCTTCCTCTTGTTTTTTTTCAGATTGATGAAGTTGCTAACATTAATGATATGGATGAATACATAGAGTTACTCTATGAAGATATTCCTGACAAGGTTCGGGGTTCTGCTTTGATCCTACAGCTTGCTCGAAATCCTGATAATTTGGAAGAACTACTATTGAATGGTGACTTATATCTATAAATATTAAATATAGAATTATTGTAAATTATGTTTATTAACTGTATTATAAATGAGGAAGCTAAAATTATATCCAATATGGGGGGGGTACTTACTTTTAACTCTTTATTACCTTTTTTCTTATTCAAATTTCCTAACATGGAAAATAACTTTGAAATAAGTCCTAGAGCAGTCATAAATTATTCAGTTGGAACAAGGTAAAACAAACAATAACAAGCATTAATGATAAAGGATCTTTCCAAGTATTCTGAAGATTTTTATTTTTTCAATTGGGATATAGTATCAAACTTTTGGAGTTGTGCTAGTATATATATATTTTATTAAATTAGTTAGAGTTAAATGTTAGTTTTCTTTTTGTAGCACAACAAAAGTAATCTTTATAATTTGACTTAGATTGAATTAATAGCAAGTATTTTCTTTCATTAGTGTGCTAAGTAATAAATTAGAAGTAGATAGAATCCTCTTGAAAAACCTTTTGTTTGTAATACCACTAAAGCATTATTTTAAATAATTTTCTTATCTTTGTCCCAAAAAATTATGTAAAATGGCATTATTTGATATCTACCTAATGAAAAAGAATGATTTTTGTGTGTGTGCATAAACAAGTCATACAGAAATACAAGTTATGATGTTTTAAGGGATATTGCCAAATTGTCCTCCAAAATAGCCATACCAGTTTACCACCATACTAATGGAATGTGAGAACTGTAGAAATTTAAAATTTTTGTCGTTATGATGTTGGTAATAACCAACATCTCTTTTTAAAATTACTATTAGTCTGATTTCTAATGAACTTTATCTTTTTTTAAATATCATTAGACTTTGGACTTTTTGCTCCATGAAGTTTATTATCTTAAGTTTCCATGTGTGCAAGCATGTGTACGTAAATCTATATCCTTTTTCTTGTGTGTGTGTGTGTGTGTATATGTTAGTGTGTAAATATAGGATATATATTCTTTTTCTTTTATTCATTAAGAAATAAGACAAGCTATTATTTGTCTTGTTTTTTGCACGATATTTTTCCTATCCATTCATTTTCACCCACTTGAGTCTTTTATTCTGAAGTGTTTGTTTTGTATTTGGTGATTGCCTGAGGACTGGATAAGTAGGGAGGGCATGGAAAGGAAATGAATAAAAAGGGAAAGGGTCATGAGAGAAAACTAAAGCATTTAGGTGGAACATTTTTAAAAATCTGTTCTGCCAATCTGCCTTTTGTTTGGTGTGTTCAGTTTCCTTTACCATTAACCAAGTTAAACATAAATTAGTATGTTTACATACATTTTCTGTTTATTCTCTGTATGTCTTTTATCTTTTCTTGTTCCTCTGTTCCTCTATTACTGGCTTCCTTCATGTTAGATATATGTTTTCTAGTAGACCATGTTAATCCTTGTATTATTGTTTTACTGTTTCCCTGAATCTAATTTTTAGTGGTTGCCCTCTCATTATTATCATTAATATCTTAATTTAAAATAATCTTGTTCAAATTAATATCAACTTAATTTTAACAGCATACAAAATACTTTTCTGTAATATGCCATTATTATCTTCCCACTTCTTTGTACTGTTATAATGATATAAATTGTGCCTTTGTATATTCTTAGACCCATCAGATTGGTTATAGACTTTTTAATGTATATTTTAAAATCAAAATAGTATAATCACAATTATGTTTGTCTTTTATATTTATATAGTTGTCTTTACCAGTACTCTTAATATCTTTTTTTGAGCTTTAAGAGATATTGCCAAGTTGCCCTAGTGTCCTTCAATTTTATCCTAAAGGACTAATTTTAGTATTGCATAGGATTCTCTGCTTAGGAGTGGCTTGATTTCTTGTTGGTATTTGAGCCAACGAGTATAGTTTTGCTGAACATGGAATTCTTGGTTTTTTTCTTTTAGTACTCTGACTTTGTCATTCTACTACCTCATGTCTCTGTGGCTTCAAATGTAAACTCAGCTGTTAATCTTATTGAAAATCCTTTGTATATGTTGAGTTGCTTTTCTCTCGCCACTCTCATCATTTTCTTTGCCTTTTCACTTTTGTCAGTTTGATTATAATGTATTTATATATTGATTATCTTTGACGTTATATTCCTTGAAGTTTGTGGAACTTTTTTGATGTGAGATTAATATTTTTCATCAAAATTTGATCACTTAAATATTGATATTATACTTTTCTCTCCCCTCCGACTAGAACTCCTACTATGTTACTCTATTTGTTGGTGTTCCATAGATATTTGAAGTTCTGTTTGTTTAAATTCTTTTTTCCCCTTATTATTGTTAATCTTTTTTTTTAATTTTTATTTTTGCATATTATTGTTAATCTTATATGAATTGACATGTCTTTACGTTCATTGATTCTGTTTCATATCTACTATTAAAACCTAATGAGATTTTAAATTTTATATTTGTTTATATATATATAAACATAATACTGGTTTGCAAGACTGTTATTATTCAGAATTAGAGGATTCCACATTTGCAGCTGCACCAAGGCACCCATAGTCCTTGAACGTAGTCCACTGTGCCCTTTCCTCTACGTCTCCTACTACTCTGTGTTACAGTCAGATATTTAATTTGTTTTTGGTTTGATATTGTTTGATGCTTTTTCATTTCAGATATTGTACTTTCTGTTTGGTTCATTTTTCATAATTTGCCTTTCTTTATTGATATTCTTTCTTTGGCAAGATATTCTCAAACCTCATGCTGTCCTTTAATTCTTTAGAATGGTTTAGTTCTTTGAATATAATTACAATAGTTGATTTTAAATCTTTGTTTTATAAGTTTAACAACTGAGCTTTCTATGTATTTATCAGTTGCTTTATTTCCCAATTATGGAACATATTGTTGTTGCTGAATTAATATCATTGCAATTCTGGAAATCAAATTCCTAATATTCCTCATCCCCTTCAAGTCTCTGTACTTGTTATTTACTGTTGGTTGTTCAGTGAGTTACCTGGTTTAATTTTTGTCTCTGCATCTTCTGAAGCTTCTGCTCAGTTTAGTGGTAGCTACTGATTGATTAGAAATTTTCTGAAATAAATGTCCCAATCTTTGATGAAGGTGTTCAGTCATGTCTTCATTGCTCAAATAAGTAATTTATAAGCCTTAGCCTTTATTGCCTACTCACACATTGCCTCAGGGTTGGCCAGATATGAGAAATAGATCCTTCCCTGGCATATACACAAGCCCCTGCAGGTGCAGGGCCTTTTAGATTCCCAAGAATATGTTGAACTCTTCAAAGAGCCTATGAATATCTTATTTCCTTGTTTTCCCTTTTTATGTCAGCCTCTTGTTAACTCCAGCTGGTTAAGTCTCCATTCACAGCTCCAGTGTTGCCACCAATAGTTTTCAGCAAATGACCTGTTAATAAGGCTGTTTTTAAAGAGCAAATTCTGAGTCATGTCACATAAAGGCAGACATCAGGCATGGAAATTTTTTTAAGAATTTCATATATATTTTACATAAACATATTTTTTATGTAATGTTGTTTGTATTTTGGGTGTATTAGACATTCCAGCAAGCTTTCAGATAAGTCAAGTAGTGACAGTTTTCTGGAGTGGGGATTTTGATGAGTGTCAAAAATTATGCTCTTTCCAGTCACTGCTAGACGGATGTGTCACAGATATATAATGGTTGCAATGCCAGATGCTGCTGGTTTTCAACACTATGGGAGTTGCCCAGAGGGGTTAGAGTTAGGATATGTTCTTCCAAGACTCATTCAGCCATACTTCCTATATATCCTGAAGTCAGTTAATTTCTAGGGTTCAAAAAATTTTTCCAGGGTCTACTAGTGTTCTTATTTGCTTATGGAGAGGTGGGGTGGGGTTTTGGAAGTTTTTTCATCTGCTATTCCAGAAGTGGTTGGCCCTGGAATTTAAATTGTAACTGAATTCAACTTATAAATCAATTTTGTTTTATATTTTGACATTCTCTAAACTTAATACTTTTGTCTGTTGATAACTCATGTATAGGTCTGTAACTATTTTTATTAAGATATTTATACTAAAGGAGAAAAAATATTAGAAATATAGGTTGCTGAATTCATGGCATCTTTTTTTCAAAATACATTATAGGAGATATTTTCTTAGGATAATTGTAGCAAATGTTTTTGAAAATACTGAATTCAGCAAAACTATCCCAAATTCTTTGTAAAGTAGGATTTTTTGGTAGCCTTTGCATATAAGTTAAATACTTATTAATAAATAAGTTTATTAATAAGTAACATTAAGTAATTAGGTACATTACCTATTTACATAACTTCAAAATAATTTTATTTAAAGCATATACTAGTGTTCTGCACTGTGAGTGTGAATAATATTATGAGATACTCTTTACAAGGTATTTATTTGTTTAAAAAATTCCTCACTAAGTGGATAAGAATATGAACTCTTTCATAATCTAAAGGCCAGAAATCTCAAATAAACTGAGCCTTTTTATTACCATAGTGAATACTGATAAGACAATCTGCTAAGTAAAATAAATTGAGTGCCTACTAACAAAAGTTTTATTATCATCTCTATATAACTCAAAAATGCTTTATTATTTTAAGAATTAGCCAGGAAACATCACTAACTAGAGTTTTATTACTCTGTTCACTTAAATATGGTCATTCTTCTTAATCAATTCATTGATTTTTATTCTTCTTAAGTAAAAAATAAAGTAAGAATATCTATTAACTTACCCTGAAGATAATTTTGTGAAAGATTTTTTGTTCTATTTATGTTTGTCAGCATCCATTTAGTATGATATTAGACTATTAGACTGATTTTTTTTTATTATAAATTTTTATTTGGTTATTAATTTGCCTTAGTGGCACCTGCATTAGACTTCTAAACTGCTCATTAGTTCTTTTAACTCACGTTAGCATGTTTCTGTATTTACAAGTGCTTTAAGTCAAATGTTAGACAAGAACTGGAAATGTAAATCAAGAAATAATGATCTTTTTATTATTTCACTTTAACCCATAATATACATTTCATGTTTATCTAGATCCCATTTTTTTAAACTTTTTGTAGTTCCAGACTTAAAGCTGCATTCTATTTGTCTTTAAGTAAAAGTTGTATTTCAGTTTTAAAAATATCTTTCTTGTGGAAAGAAGCATCCTACTTTTTGTCCCAGTTCTATCTTTGCCTTATTATGTATTAATAAGCAGACATTTAAAACCAGTCACCCTTTACACAAGAGGCAAGGTGAATGACGACCATTTTTATGTCACCTTTGTCTTTAGAAACTGCCCTTGGTGCATTAGCAAGAGTCCTAAGAGAAGACTGGAAGCAAAGTGTTGAGTTAGCTACAAACATAATTTACATCTTTTTTTGCTTTTCCAGGTAAGTGTAAAAAATTAGAAATAAATGTATGAGTCTATCTCCATTTCTCTCTGCTGCATTATAGTTTTAGAATCTATATACTGGTTCACTCACTCTTTGTATCTACCATGTACTACATCAAACTTTTATTCTGTTTCCTATTTTCTGTCTTCTCTATTGTTCTGTCTTCCTTTCACTCTATTCTCACCCATAATGATGTTCATATATGTAATAGGATAATATAGTGGTTTGGAGTTTAAGTGTATGGGCTTTAGAAGTAGACTGTCTTAAGATTTGAATCCAAGTCCTGTATATTAGTTGTGTGATTTTGGTTATATTATTTAACTTCTCTGTCTCAGTTACCTCTGCTATAGACTCTGGATAATAATAGTAAGTACCTTTATCTGATTTTTTAGAATAAAGTCTGATACAAAGTAAGTGCCAATAGGTATTACTGTTTTATAAATACACACAGATACACATATGCTATGCAAATACATACTTGATGTCTATTTATGTATATTCTTTATAAAGATATTTAGTGAGGTATTGTGAAGTTTCAAGCCAAGTCCTAAAGAATTGCTTGCCTCTATTCTAAAACTGGGCCAACATTTGTAAATAAATGCTGAAAAATAAGAAGTATCATAATTTCAAGTGGTCTAGCATACTGAATGTATATTAAATAAAATAGGTATATCAAATTTCTTTTCTACATTGTTTATACCTGTTCCCAAAAGAAGTTCTCTAAACCCACAAAATGTATTCTTCTAGATATATACTAAAATCTCTTCTTTGTAGCTTTTCTCAGTTTCATGGACTAATTACTCACTATAAAATTGGAGCTTTGTGTATGAATATCATTGATCATGAATTAAAAAGACACGAACTTTGGCAAGAAGAACTTTCTAAGAAGAAGAAAGCTGATATCCTTTTAGGAGTAGCACTTCTTTGTATTTTGTTGCCTGTTTGTATGAGTTCAGAAGGATGGGCTGTTTTTTGGGTTTTTATTTCATTGACATATAATGGAAAAGCATTGAGTATTGAAGGTTAAAATGAAAATTAGTATAGTTTTTATCAGAATTAATTAAAATTAATATAATTTTTATCAGAATTAATATGGTTTGACATAATTTTTAATATTTATGACTGATTAGTTGATAAGAGAAAGGGTTCAGAAGCCTAGATCCTGGATAACTGAATAGTTGAGTTTCTACACTTTTATATGTCTTAATATATTGGTTTGCTATTTTGGTTCATCACTGTAGCTTATGAAATTTTACTTACATAAAAAGGTGACTTGATTGGAATGGGTGTAAATTTAGTCATTAATCTAGATTTAAGTTCTGTTTTTCTAAATAGCATATACAAATGGGGGGGGGGGGTTACAGAGTGATAGAACCTGTAAAAGAAGCCTTAAAAATTATCCACTTTAACCTATCCTTCAGTAGTAATACCTCTCTTAAAAGTATTTACACTTCTCTTAGAAATGGCTTAGTTTCTAGCTTAACAGTGTCACTTTTTATTGATTTAGCCCATACTTTGGTATGTTTGACATTCTGTTATTACCATTTATTCTTTTCTGGGTCAAGCTATTTCCTTATTTAGTTCTTTGAGTATGTTCCTCTCTTTGATTTAAATATGTAAACTCCTTTCAGTATTTCTTAAAGGGGTGGTTTAAAGTTTGTACCTTCCATGAGTTTCTGTCATTCCACCCTCATATCTGAAGGAGAATCTTGCGGGATAGACTATTCTCAGCTGATAATTTTTATATACAAATACTTGTAATATCATTCTAATTCCATTTTCTCCTTGTTAATGTTTCTTTAGACTTTAGAGTCTGATATTAATCTGATTGGGATACCATTGTAGGTTATCTATTTGTTCTACCTTACCAGTCTCAGCATTATTTTTTCTGAATTCTTGGAAGTTTTACTTTTATATGTCTTGGTGTCTGTCTTGTCTGTCTTACTTTATTTAAATATGCCAGGGTTCTTTCCACTCCATGGATTTGTACATTTATTTGCTTCTTTAGATTCAGGATGTTTTCCTCTATTATTTATTTAAATAATTTTCCTACACCTTTCTCTCTTACTCCTCTGGTGTTACCTTTTCTCACGGAGTCAGACAGTTCTCAGAGTATATACTCAATTTTATTTTTTTTAAATTTCATTTCTCTTTTCCTTTCTTTATCTGGGTTCTCCCATGTACATCTTCCATTAGACTGACATGTTCTTCCATTTGATCTGTTTTGCTGCTGCAGTGTTCTCCTAAATTTTTCATGTCCTGTGTTTCTCATTTTAATTGCTGAGACTCCATTTTTATCTAATTTAGAGCTTAGTTTTCTGTCTTAAACACATTTACTTTTTTCCTAAGGATATTCATTTGTCTATCTGAGTTTTCTTTTATTTCTTTGGCTTTTTTTAATCATTGTAGTTTCAAACTCTGTGTCTGGTATGGGGAATATGTTCTATGCTATATATAGGTTAATCCCATACATTCTGTGCAGAATCGCTCAGGGTTTTATAATTGTCATTTGTAATCACCAAAACACTATAAAAATGCATTTTTACACATGTAAGTTTGACTTTTCAGGTTTAGACATTCTCTGTGTTACAAATTTCTGCCATCTAGATTGGCATTGACCTAAAATACATGGAAAAATTAGTAATCTTGGAGACTTTAGATTACTTTTGAAGCCTAAGTGCACCCCATATTCATTTAAATTAAGAGAACAGGGAGAACCATTAATGGAACTTTTTAGTAGTCATTAATGTACACTTAGCTTTTGCTTATGAAAAGATTTATTTTTTTTAGTACATATTTTATTCCTCCAAATATCAGATGCCACTGATTACAAGGTGTACCAATATTTATGAATATTTATTTATGAAGCAGTAAGAAAAGAAATATTCTTCCAACTAAACCTCATGAATTAAAAAACACATTCAAACCTTGGAAATGTTAAAATATGTGAAAAATGTGTCTTGGGCTCAATGGATCATTGGTTTAATGTAATTGAAGGACTATAGAAGTAATCTATTAGAATTCTAAGCATTTCTCCTATAATATTACTATTTTATTGCCTCAAGTTTCCTCATGTTTTTATGCAAATAGTATTCAAAAGGGGGGCTGTTTTTAAGTGTTTGGGTTCATGAAATCAAACTGAAGTAACCGATCATTTTTGCAGGTGTCTAGAGAACATAAGCTCTATTTTTTTTTTTTTTTTTTTTTTTTTTTTTTTTTTTTTTTTTTTTTTTTTTTTTTTTTTTTTTTTTTTTTTTTTTTTGAGACTAGGTCTCGCTATTTTTGCCTGTGGAACCACAGGCTCACGATGCCCAGGGTACCCCAGACTCAAGCAATCCCCAGTCTCAGCTTTCCAGGTAGCTGGGATTATAGGTGCGCGCCACCATACCCCGTTATTTTTTTGAAACGAGGTCTTGCCACGTGCCCGAGGTCTTGCTACGGGCGATTCCTGGCCCCGGCCGTGGCTTCCTAGGCTGCCACCTACAGGCATGCACTACCATGCCTGGTTCATAAGCTCTAATTTAAAAAATTATCTTTAATTTTGCAGTATTTCTTTTTTTAGCACCTAATCTGAAGAAAGGAAAGAACTTTCACTCTAGCCACAGGCTTTAAATATTGTGGGCATCTCTTTAGATTGGAATTCAGTATTATGAATTAAATTATCCTTTAAGGTAGTAATCTTCTTTGTTCAGAGACCCATTTGATAATTTGTACAGACTCATACATAAAATATTTTATAATTGCTGTATGTTAAAGTTTTTGTGACACTTAAACACGTGTTCATCCAAAGTCTCCAAGCAGATCTATGAACCTTTGTTTAACACCATTAACACAGGCCTTGTTGTAACACAGTTACTATGCAAAAGAGAATATTTAAACTGTTAAAGAAAATATGATCATTGTATACATAAATTTTGATAGTGCTGATCTTCATAGTATTTTTCAGTAGGTTTTCTTTTCTTCTGTGAATATGGAAATTTAGAGTGTTTGGAGATAGATTTGTATTCTTAAAAGAAGATCCTTAACTACGCTGTTTACTTGATGAAGACCCTGAAAACCAAACCTTGAGAAAGGATTATGAAAAAACCTTTAAAAAATACCAGGGGCTTGTGGTAAAACAGGAACAACTTTTAAGAGGTATGAATTCCTAAGCAACAAGAAAAGCAATAAAGTGCTAACTCTATATTTATTTTGTTGTATTTTTGATCAGATTTGTAAAGTTAATACCAGAATAATTAGAAATTCCATAAATTTTAATTTGGTAAAAATTTTTCAGTCTTTAGCTTGGGTAATGTTTCAAATTTTACTCCATTTTTTTACTAAAAGATTCTATTCAGCTCATATTTCGATTTGTGTTTATTTACTTAGAATTTTGTAATCCAATGTATGACCTTTTCTATAAGTATATTGTCTCTGAAACTCTAATATTCAGACATGTAATGTTTTGAACTATTTTGTAATTTTCCAAGGAAGTTGATATGAAAATTTCAGAGTATTTCTCTTATTTATTTAAAAAAAATAGTCTTATTTCTAGGGTTTACTGAGACATGTAAAATTTTAGTAGTAGTGTGTTTACACAGTCACTGTGTAAGACATAATATCTTATATAGATGAGTAAGAATCATATGGGACTTTAAGTGTGTTCAGTTCCTGATTTGTACTTAGTTATTGATTTTCCCCTAACTTTATTGAGATATAGCTGAAATGTAACACTGTGTGAAGTTAAGGTACAGTGTAATAATCTAATTCACTGTATATTGCAAAATATTCATTCAGTAGGATTCATTCCAGTAGGATTAGTTAATAACACATATTTCTTCTCACATAATTGTCATGCTGCTGCTGCTGCTGCTACTAGAACTGCTCTTTGTAGGTTGACAGCATTTTCCATTTCTTGTAGCTATAGTTAATTATATCATAAAGTATTGTTAACTATAATTCCCATGCTGTACTTTAGACTCCCACTCCTGGAATTCACTTATTTTGTAACAATACTTTTACTCTTTGACAGCGTCTCCTTGCTTCCTCCACAACCCAAGCCCTGGTGACCAGCAGTCTAGTTTATGTTCCTTATGATTTTGAGCCTTTTCATTTCACAATACAAGTGAAATCATACATTGTTTTTCTCTAATAAGTGTGTATTTCTTTATGTAATATGTAAACTGTACACATGTTTTCTGTAAATATATTTCTTTCAGTAGCAATGTTTTATAATGAATTGATAATTAGATAATTTCAAAACTATTTAATATATTATCTTTTTACAACTACTTGTTACTTTGGTGAGAGAAATGATTTAAAATCGTTGATTCAATTTGCCATTCATTTAACTCTCATCTTTTTTACTTTTCTAGTTGCTCTTTATTTGCTTCTGAATCTTGCTGAAGATACTCGTACAGAACTGAAAATGAGGAACAAGAACATAGTTCACATGCTGGTGAAAGCTCTTGATCGGGATAATTTTGAACTGCTTATTCTAGTTGTATCGTTCTTGAAGAAACTCAGCATTTTTATGGAGAATAAGAATGATATGGTAACTTAACTTGGAAACAGTCAATGTTTGCCATTTTCAAGTTATAGTATTTTAATAAAAATAAACATTCACCAATGAAATCTAAATGGAGATCCTATAATAACCGTAGCTCACTTAGATGATTTTTATTAATACATTTGATGAATGAATGAATGAATAAATAGCAACACTAAAAAAGTAATTATATGCTGTGATCAATGAAGCTAGTGATATATGTACTTTCACGTAAATGTCACAAATACAAACTGGTCTTTATGGAAGCTGTTGTAAGAAGTTAATGAATGATAAACACAACTTGCTTAGAAGACTAAACTGGGAGAATGGAAATTTAGAGTGTTTGGAGATATATTTGTATTCTTAAATGAAGAGCTCTTGCTAGTTCTGTAGGATAGTCATGGAGTTTCAAAATTTGAAGGAAAACTATTGTTGGTTTGTCAATTTATCATTTTAAGATATTTTAAGCTTAATCACTGGCATGAAATGAAAGGAAAAAAGTATATCCAGAGCTAAATTACTGATGTTATTTTTATAAGGTTAAAGATGAAATAAAGTGGGAAAGCACATATAAGTAAGGGCTTTGTAAGGAAGGGAGAGGGAGGAGGTCAAAACAAGGGAAAGAAAAGCACAAGAAACTAGGTGATGGTTCATGGGTGATATGGTGTCTAGAGAACTACAGGGACTACACCTGAGGGGAGAAACAAATTATTTTACACAAATGAACAATGACATAAGAAAATAATTTTTTTTAGAAAATAAATGCTTTAAAGCTATAAAAAAAATCAAATTATCCGTAAATCATCGTTAATGCTTAAAAAAATGGAATTACACAGAATTGCTCTCCTTTTAGACCATTGTTTTTTAACTAAAAGACATGAGATGTTTTCATAACCATATTTATCTGTGATGTACGTTATAAGAAGTTCTACCTTCTATGGTTATTCTTTTTTTTTCCCCCACCCATCGCCCCCCTCTGTGGCTGTTCAACTCTCTTGAAGGAATTTCATAGTTTTCTAGATTAAAAGTCAACAGTTTTTTTGCAAATGGCCAAAGTGTCAATATTTTAGACCTTCCAGGTCATAGATTTCTGTTGCAACCACTAAACTCTGTTGTTGTAGCATGATAGCAGTCACAGTTTAAACAAATGTATTCTGTGTTCTGATAGAAGTTTTAAAAACTAGAGTTAAGAGTTTCATTTAATTTTTATGTATTTTTCTTCATTTTTTTCAACCATTTAAAAATGTAAATGTCAGAAGAGTATTTTTATCTCTTGGGTATATGAAAACACATGACAGACCAGGTTAGGTCTGTTAGTCTTTATTTGGGACACCTGTCCTAGAGTTATAAGCACTATTCATAACACAACTTCTCTCCTAATTACTGTAAGATTTTCAAATAAACATGACAAATATTATAATAATTTTTTGCCTTCCTTGTCCTAGGTCTGTTTTTAATTTACACATCTTATTATGGCATTACAATTATGTTAGTGACTTCAGAAGGGCAACTGATACTGTTCTCCTTACTTAGATAGGCTTTCTTAGCAGGTTGACTCTTGTCTGGTGTCTAGGAACTTAGATTTCAGAAGTGTCCGTATTGTTCTCTAACTTATAAGTGTAGTTCACTATTGTCTAAACTGTACAAGCAGTGTGATCTATGCTAAACACCTGCATTCCTTCTGGAGTCTAGAACCTTGATTTTTGCTAGGCAGAGGGTTCCTATGCAGCCATTCCCCCAAAACCATTGAGTATTACCTCTCAGTCTCAATTTAATGCTGGACCATGTCCTGTGTGACTATGAAGAGAGGATTCTAGGAAGTTTATATCTAGTTTCCTCTGTACTTTACCTCCATATCACTCACTTTTTAAATTTTATTTTCCGTTCTTTCATTGTAATAAATTGCAATCATGAATATGACTATATGCCGTATGCTGTGAATCTTCCTCCCAAGTTTCTGAATCTGGTGACAGGCTAGATATTCAGCATATGACCAAAGAAAAAAAATCTGAAAGTCTGAGAGGCTTCTCATTCATATGCTTTTACCTTACTGCCTAAATTCCTTTCAAATTATTCTCTCCTCTTCAACCACTTTTTCCCTTTTTCTTCATTTAGACTTTAATCGCATCTCATCTGTTTAATGCAATGTTTTTAAGGGTCTGCCCTCAATTTCTTCACATTCTTATCTGTCCTCTACAGAATTCCTTATCATTTACTTGTGTTTTTATGCATATATGTAACTTTGTATATTTAATCTGGCAATATTACCCTCTGCACTAAGCTGAAGGTGTCCAGTTGCCTTTAGAATAATGTTAAAATTTTCAGTAGAGCATTCTAAACTTTTTATAATCTATCTAGTATCTGCCTTTAATAAGATGTTGGCACTGCCTGATGTGTGTACTTTATTTGTACTTTCACCATACCAAAGCACTGGTAGTGCCCTATGCAAGCATTCTTTTATGTATGAGTTCCTAGTCCCTACTTTTATTACAATCTGGATTGTTATTCCCTTCCTTAACTAGAGAGAAAATTCTTATCATTTAAAAATAAAACAAAACAAAACAAAAAAAAAACACTGTTCCTTACTTGGAATCTTTCTTGTTTTTCTAGATAGCTTAGTAGTTCTTTCCCCATTACTTCCAGAGTACTTTGTGTATTACCTTTTTGTCACAGTGCTTTTCAGGTATTTGTTTTATTTGTGTGCTCTTTTTAGATTGTGGAATCCTTGAAGATCAAGATGAGATCTTGTTTCATCTAGCTCAGGGCCTAACACTTAGTGGCCAGTATTCAATAGTATGTTAGAAGGACCTAATTTAATTTAATTTGTCTTCCAGTTGATGCCAATAAGTGTTTGATTTGAGAGCTTACATATTTAAATGAGAATTTAGAAATGTGTAATTACTCAAATAAATTTTTACAGATAAAACTACAATGAAAAAATATTATTGGCCATCATTTGGGACTCATACAACTGATTTTTATATTTCTTTTCAATTACATAGGTAGAAATGGATATTGTTGAAAAACTGGTAAAAATGATACCTTGTGAACATGAAGATCTGCTGAATATCACCCTCCGACTTCTACTAAATCTGTCCTTTGACACAGGACTGAGGAATAAAATGGTACAAGTTGGACTGCTTCCCAAACTCACTGCACTCCTAGGTATGGTTTTTAAAAATTAATGATAATGTTGCTTGAAAATTTCCAACATCATTTGAAAATTGAACTCTGTATAGAAAAGCTGCTGAACAGAGGCATTTTATATGTGTTCTTGGGAACTGAATGATAAAATTAAACAGAATGTTTGATAATAACCTCTTTCAGATTTTCATTATGCCATAGAATGAAAGGGAATGGGAACCTTTAGCATCATTTATCCATTCAAAGCAAAAGTAAAAATATAAAAGTACTGCCATGGAAGTAAGAAAAAAAAATTATTTTATTTTATCTTTACCATTTTTTAAAAAGCAGATTATCAGTTAAGTTTTTGTATGCTGCTATAATTTTTAAATACTACTTGTAAATCATGTAAGTTTATAATCTTTCTGTCATTAATTTATAATGGACACTTTTTGTATAGCACTAACTGGAAAATATTGTATTGGAGGATTCTATTTAAACTTATTTTCTTTACACTTTTAGTGTAAAGAAACTATTTAGCAAAGGGAGATTCACAAGTTAATTCTTCTCGGTAATTGTGTGATACTTCTTATATCTAATGCTTCTTAAGGACATTTCTGTTAACATACATTTGAAGAGATATGACCCTATCCTGTTGAAACACAGTTGTAAACTAGTGCTACTTCAGTTAACAAATGAAACCCCTGTTCAACATCTGTTCTTATAGGCACTTGTAACCAGTATATACTTTGTATTATTCCATTTTGAACCCCTTAACAAGTTTCTAAACAAACTCTTTTATATTTAAGTACCTATCTATATACTTTTTGCCTTTACCTGGAATACCATTGCCTTTTTAACTGGAATCTTTGCATTTTGATTTTTTTAATAGTTTTCTCCATGTATTCAATAATTTTTAACACCAATATTAGTTGACTAAGTAGTGAAACTATGTTTTTTGTTTGCTTTTTAGTTCAGTGACATTGGTATATAACACTGTGAATGATTTAGAGGTATAGGTTCAGGATGGAATAATTTAAAATTAAGTTTATTCTTAACTATAAAATAGCTATGAGTTCAATATCTGATTGACATCACCATTATTATCTTTATCAAGTTGTTAGTTAGCATTTATTGGATGTTTACTCTTTAAGTCACTGTGTTATGTATATTATCTTGTTACCCTCCCATTTAAGATCTTTACTCAGAATTATACAACTTGACAAAAGTCAGAACTCAAATTCAGATTTAGGTTTATCTGCTTCTAAATTTTGACTTATTAGCTATTACATGATTTAATTTGGCAGAAATATAATTTAAAAATCCAGGTCTCCGACTTCCTTCAAAAAAATAAGTTCCTAAGGAAGGTAGTTTATTCCTTATTTCTTTTCCCAGAATAGGAAAACTTTTCGCTTACTACTAAATCCCAAGAACATTTAGTCTATAGACCAGGCTATAAATATTGAATAGAACCTTGGTTTTCATTTTAGAAGATACTTATTGAGATACACAAAATTTGCTTTTGGGGAACTAAAATAATATACAAGTTTAGTCAGGAGACTTTAAAGTAAAATTTATCGTCA
Organism: Uropsilus gracilis; assembly: GCA_004024945.1. NCBI lineage: Eukaryota > Metazoa > Chordata > Mammalia > Eulipotyphla > Talpidae > Uropsilus > Uropsilus gracilis. The sequence goes on along the minus strand of PVHY01004349.1, from coordinate 40,615 downwards.
TTGGATTTAATTCATTCATTTTTTTATAGCTTTATCACAAGTATCAGACATTAGGTCAGATTTTTGGTATGCGAATATGAATAAAGAAGTACTTGACCTGAAGAAATTCATAATATGGCTGGTTCATTGTCCAGTTACCTGCTTTTTGAAATATTTACCTTGTAACTGTAATGATTAATGAAAAAACTATTTAAAAGACATTTGGGGAAAGTTATTCATAGGTTATCATGAATAGGAAGTTATTCATAAGATTTTCATGTTCATAATTATTCACTTATTACATATTTTAACAAATAATAAATTTGAGGATACAAGATAAAATGTTGAGTATATTAAATATTTCTTTCATCTCTATTGGCACTCAATTTCTAGAGTCACAGTAAATTGCAATTTGTCTCTGTTTACTTCTAGTCATGCTATATTGGGCAAGTTTCCCAAGTTCTAATTTGGTTTCATCACCTCTAAAATGGTAATATAATTATAATCAACTCAAAGGTTTTGAAGTATTTAGTGAGGTATTGAATGCAAAGTGCTTAGAACAGAACCTGACATATAGTACTTTTTAGATAAATATTACCTATTTTCAGTCTTCTTGCCATGATCATTATTTGACTGAGACATTCTATAAGTGTTGCAGTTATCTTTCTTTGAGGCCAAGCATTTTTCTCATACATAATAAATCTTTGTTGACAAACTAAGTAATTTTATTTTTAATTGCTGTGCTGAATATACAGCTTAGCAGTTTAATTATATAAAATGTTGATAATATACTATGGCAAAACAGTAGTATTATGGAGATGTTTTTAATTTATTTTTACATTGGACGTCAAAAGAGACAGTGTTCTTTATTGGTAAGATGAGTTTATGCTCTTACCCACATAAAAGTTATACTTAATTTAATCATCAGAATTACAGATTTTTTTTAAGCAGGTTGGACTAAAATCAAAACTCTTCTTTGGGGAAGTTAATTGAAATCATTCTGTTGGATGAATTAGAACTATAATCTAAAGATGAGACCAATTGCCTATTGAAGTAGTAAGACTAGGGAAGAGGTGGTATGTCAGGTGTGAGACAAAAGGCAAGGAGATATATCAGCATCCTAACTGTTTGAATGTGAGTGAGTAAAATATTCATAAAGCTTAAAATTCTTAAAATTACTTAAAATCCTAATGCCAGGAACAGAAATAGAGAAATGTGAAGGAAATAGCTTGAGAATCAGTGATAGATTTAGTCTGAGACATGTTGGTGACATCTTAGACAAAGATGTGTTCTGTAAGCAAATGGAAACTTAGGTCTAAAACTCAGAGAGGTAAGGGTTAGAAAAGAAGAACTTTTCAGTAGGTGAATAAAATTAGGTAGAGGAAACCACTAAAGGAGACATAATGGAGAAGTGTGCTTATTTTTAAATAATAAATTCAAAATATGGCAAATTTAGATGAGAAACAGTGATGGTCTTGAAATCCTCTTGCAGTAGGGAAAGGAGAAAGCTTTCTGTAGCAAGAACAAATTGAAATTGTTACCTTCTTTGTATCATTCTTTCAAAGTGTTGCTTCATTATTATCTTTGAAATATTAATTCCTAGGATAATGGATCTTACTACACTGAAGAGAATAAAAGTTGGCATTATTCTGAATTTACATTGCAGATGTGGAGATGGATGTTCTTAGAGTTTTCTGCTTGATTCTTGCAGATATGTTAAAAATGATTTTAAGCAAAATGATTCTGGTGTGATGTTTGTGATTAGCTTGCATTAGTAACTTACTGACTTTTCTGTCTATGGTAAATACTTGATGGCTAAATAACATTCCTCATAGAAATAGCCAAAAAAAATTTCTTGAATAAATTTTAAAAAATCAAAAAGTTATGATTTCAGTTAACTATTGGAAGTAGAGAAAAAGTTGGTTAACAACTCTGATCTTTTGCCATAGTGGGGAACTAGTGTTCATTTATAAACTTATCACAGCTTTCTCTCTCTGAGTCTAATGAATAAACTCTAAAATCATTGTTTTTGGTAAAGAGTCAGTATATCGCCAGTGCACACCTGTAATCCCAGCTACTGGGAAGCCTCAAAAAATAGCCAGGTACAATGGTGTGCACCTACAATCCAAGCTGCTGGGAGGCTGAGACTAGGAATCACTTGAGTCTATGGGTTGGAGACAGCCCTGGGCAATATAGCAAGACCTAGACTCTATAAAAAACAAAAAAAAAGATTCAATATATCACATGTTCTTATTCCCCCCCTTGTTCACAAATCTTTGAATTTTACCTTAGGCAGTCTTTTTTTTTTTTTTTTTTTCTTTTTCAAATGTTCACATGTCTTTTGCTTAATAGCATTCTTTAATTTTCTGCTGTTATTCTAGTTACTAGTGTGGAAGTTGTGGCAATCATTTATCGTAATGAAAAATGATCATCTCCCCATTTCATGATCAAGGAAAAGGAGAAATGTATATATTGAATAACAGTGTCTTCAACCTCTATAAAAATTCTTTAATGTTCAGAAATTTATGTCTGTTTACTTATTTCACACATATTTAATTTAATTTTTTAAAGGTATTTACTTTCAACTCTTTTCATTTAAATTATGAATTAAGCTTTTATAGGCCCTTTGTAAGATGAGCCTAAGGGAGAAAAGTGTCTCAAATTCCAAGTAATGTATCGGTGTGAATTTTTGTAGCATAACCACTTTGTAATTTTACAGTGGTTTTCTAAAATCCATCATATCATAAAGAAAATTATTAAATGTATTATTCAGGAGATAAATCTATTATTATTATTATAACCCAAAAATCTCAGTGAATTAAAATGAACATTTGTTTCTTATTCATATTATATTTCTATATTATGAGTGAGTGTTAGTGAATATACAGTTCTGCTCCTTGCTGACACTGGTCAAAGATCTAGACTAATAGAAGCCTCCAGTCACTGTGACACCGAGGAAAGGGAGAACAGAGGAAATGAAGAATTGCAGACTTTGCTTAAGGACTTCCACTCTGAATTGACAAATAAGATCTTTATTCACATTTCCATTTATAAAAGCAAGTTACATGACTGACAGATTTTAAGGGGGTAGAAACATGGTGTAAGTATTAGAAATAGAACATTAGTAAGCAAGCAGCCTAATGATCTTGAAGGGTGTTTTTCAGTTTTTCTGAATTTTAACTGGGTTTCCAGGTGACCAGAATCTCTCTTCAAAATTGCATACTGATACTATATAGCAATTACTACTGTATAAAGTAATTCTGGCCACTGTTGTAGTACAAGAATACATTCACTGAAAATTAAAATTTTGAAATTAGATTATTCTATTAGAATATTGGCTTCATCATTGCTAGCTATGTGATAATGTGAAAATTGCTTAACCTTTATGTCAGTTTCTCATCTCTAATATGTGAATAATAATGGCAAATATTGAAGAAAAATGTTAAGCGAGATAAGGAAGTAGATACTAGGAAACTATAAATATATGAAAATTATTGTATAAATATCTAAAACACTAACAATAACTCTCCATAAGAGGGGTATTTTTAATATGTTTTCTAGGCTTATACCATTAAAAGTCTTTAATCATTTTGTATGGTGGTCTTTTTTTAAAAGTTGATTACATCTTGAATATTCTCAAATTTGCTTTGAATACATGAGCATAATTTCAGTTATTTAATTAGAGAAATAATATAGTGTAGTGGTTACAATCACTGACTTTGGAACTAGAGAGTTAGGTTCAAGTGCTGTAAGAGTATTACCTTTGTGTGTCTATCATTTTTGTTTCTAATTCTGAAGATAATTTATTTCACAGAACTGTAAATATTATTACTAGGCTAGAGTATTGTCTTTTGCTAAATGGCTCCAGGATAGCATATATTTTAATTTTTATATATTTTTTTCTACTTTCCCTTATGGTTCTTAACTATCACTTCTCATTTCTCCTGCACCAGCAGCAACTCTGTAGCAGCAATTTTCTTCTGCTTTAATGATATATTCCTATTCTCCTGTGGTCTTGGAAATTGAAAACTTACTTGAAGTGTATATTTTTTAAAAATGAATTCTAAGTGAATGCCTTAACGGTTTTCTTCATATTAACATTCTGTAAGCTTTATTATATAAATGTTTTAACACTTGTTTTAGATATGTAGAAATCTACTTTGTTTGTTGTGCTCTCTGATACATTCAAGAAATTTTATTTAGGGTATAAATGATTTCTAAAATGATCATTTTTATATTTGTCACTGTCTACACTCCTTGGAAAATTAAGTCACTAACTCCAACACAATATACTAAGATTCTCAATTGAGCAATTCAGTAATAATATTTATTACTGTTGGCTATTAAAAGAAATTGTAGCAAGAAAGTATTAGAGGTTATAGGTCTTACTTAAATGGATAGAAAATAATTAATTAAAACATTAATTTTCAAGCATTTTTTTTGTCCCTCTCTAAAGTAGAATATTGTTACTATTTAACCCAATACTCAAAAGTTTAAAAGATGCAGAAATGAAAAGACACTTTTGAGGACTTTACATGTGGTAGAATTTTTCAGAAATGATTTTTAAGAATACTGTTTGAACTGAAAGCACTCTCAGATTTTAGGTAGGTTTTCATTATTATTTGAGGAACCTATATCTGAAAAATCTTTTTATATTAATGGATTATTTTAACTAGAGTACAATGAATTGCGAATCTTTCCAGCTCTAATAAAGCTGTGATATATGAGCATTTACTCCCCTTCTCATGTATTCTGAAACATTTAACTAGTATATTGCAACCTCTGCTGTTGTGAGAATTCCCAAATAGCTGAAATACACACACACACACACACACACACACACACAATTCAGAATAATTACTAAAGCTAAAGGAAAAGTTGTATTATAACTGAGTTCCTTTGCCATGTGAGGCAATAGGGCCAATTCAACAGAACTAAAAAATGTTTTAAGATTGTTTCATCATGTAAAAAAAAAATTATTTGCTCAGGAGTTTTAAAGGTAGCTTTTTGCTTTGATATTGAAAGACACATAAAGGAGTAAAACTTTCATAATTTTTATTTTAATCATTTGACAATTTCCTTTTTATATTTAACCTGAAATTTACTTCTTTGGACAGTTTTGTTCTTTGCCTAGACATAGAGATCTCAAAATGTTTAAAAATGTCATTTGGTTCCATATGTTTCTTCTATACCAAACTTATTATTTTAGTTTTTATTATTCCTTATCTGCAACCAAATACTAATTTCATTTCAGATGTTTCCCTAAGATTTCATAAGAAATCTTTTATCTATAGCTATCTATAGATATCTAAATTTATGTATCTATAGATATCTATAGATTTCTATAGACTAGATATATATATTTCTTTTCATTTCTGTATTTAGCACATACTTTCTTATACCCAGTAATTTTGTTACTATCTGGGAGACCAATCATAGCTATTGGTTTCAGAACTTGTGATTATAAGCATGTTAGTTATACCTCAAAACTTGACTTTACTTACCTGTTTGCTAACCATTCAGGATATCTTTATAATAATATTGAGTTGTTTTTTAAAATATTTAAAGATTTTTTGGCTCATGTAAGAATGTGATCATTAAAAAATATATTCCGTCAGAAATCCTTAAGCCATTTGACCTTGATGTGTTTCAAGAGTACTTCCTTATGTCAAAATATCCTGAGTTGGGAGATCGCACAGAAATTCCTTGTCATAGTGAATTCTCTAGTTCCCTGGAGAATGTACTGATAGTGTTTCAAAAGTAACTGAAATGCCAGGGTTTCTTTTTTTTTTTTTTTTTTTTTTTTTTTCAGATTTTGCCTGATGCACCAGAAAAATAATATTTTACAACTTTCAGTTACTTAGAGATTTCATTAGCTAAGTATTGTTCAATTGCTTAGGGATAATGTTAACTCAAAAACAAACATAAATATCCAAATAAAATGTATTCTTTGGTAAAGTCTAATTTATCAAGACATCAGTTCATGAATGTAAACTGACATATCACTTACAGGCAGAGACAACTTGTCACAGATGGACACTTTAAAGAAAATTGACAGGTTTAATTGGATGAAACTCTTGGGTAGCCTTGTTTATTTTCATTATTTTTTCTTTTGTGAATTATACTGATTAATCACCTTATTAATTTTTGACACTATAGAATTTCTCCCTCAGGTGTGGTTACCACAGTTACTCTAACATCAAAACACACGTAGTCCACCACTATGGTCCCTTATTTTCTTCCCTACCCTCCATTCTCCCCTACCAGATACCTCAGATCTGTGGTCAGCTTTCAAGATTTGTCTCTGATCCTTTGCTTGGATTCTCTGTTATCCACATTTAAGTGAAACTACTGGGTATTTATCTTTCTTTTTCTGGTTTATTTTGCTTAGCATAATCCCTTTTCAACTCCATGTTGCTTCTAATGACATGTGTTGTTTGTTTCTATGATTGGGTGATATTCTGTTGCATATATGTACAGCATCTTATTGATCCATTCATCTTTTGGGGCATTTAGGTTGTTTTCCTATTTTGGCTATTATAAATAGTGCTGTAATAAACACAGGAATGCAGATTTCCTTTCATTAGTGTTTCTGTGTTCTTTGGCTAGATCCTAGAAGTACAATTGCTAGGTCATATGGCAGATCCATTTTTAGTTTTTGAGATAACTCCATACAGCTTTCCATAGTGGCTGGGCCCCTACATGCCCACCAATAGTATAAGAGGGTTCTTTATCTCCATTCATTTTGGCAACACTTGTTTTTTTGGTTTTTTTTGTTATGGCACATTCTCTCTGATCTTAGGTGGTGTCTTACTGAGGTTTTGATATTCATTTCTCTGATGATAAGTGATATGCAAATGGCCAACAGGCATGTGAAAAAATGTTCATCATTTATTATCAGGAAGTGGTATACATTTTAATTTGATGTTTTGAGTTTTCATGTTAACTTTTCAATGTTTAATTTTCAAAGGAATTTAAACTCAAGAGAATAAATCTTATGAATATTAGTTCTTATTTTGCACTGTGAGTTTTAACATTTGTTAAAATGGAATAGGCATAACCAACCTAATGGTTAAGCAATTTTGATAACTAACTGTAAATTATAAGCAACAACCACTTTCCACAATTTTTCTTCTGTTTTACAAGTCTCCTTTTTTTAAAATAGAACTTTTACAGGAATTAAGTGATTCAGAGGGTCAGTTTTCAAACTTTTGGTCATAGAACCTCTTACACTCCTAAAAATTAAGAATTCTCAAAGAGAGTTTGTTTATGGGGGTTATATCTATGGGCATTTTATTCAAAATTAAAACTAAATACATATTAAATGTACATTAAAAAAACAAAGCTGTTACATATTAACATAAGTATTTTTAATAGCTCTTCCAAAATAAAAATTAATGAGAAGAGTAACACTATATTTACATTTTGTAAATCTCTTTAATGTCAGGTGTAATAGATAATACCTGTCTCTTGTATCTCCCTTGTATCACATGCATATGTGACATGTATATTATATCATATAGCCCATGAGAGAATGACAATAGAATAAAAATAATTTATTAGTATCATTATAAGAATGATGTGACTTTGAGGATTTTGTTTAGGAGTCCTCAGACTGCACTTTGAAGACCAGTGAATTAGAGTTCTTTTAAAGCTTTTATTTCTATTGAATGCAAGAATTACTTCCAGGTTCCTACCAGTAATAATACACTAAGATTCTCAAATTAGCAACTTAAATCTAGGTAGAAAACATATTTGATTTTACCTAAATATGTTTTCCTAATTTTATGTACAGATTTTTAGACATAACCCAAACCTTCCTAGGGTCACCTCACAAGGGTGATTCTCCAAGGGTCACCCTTGTTTTCTTTCAGACACAAGGTAAATTTCTTTCCTCACACTTTGGACATTTGAATATTCAACTACTCACTTCTTAGGATCATTTTAAATAGTTTCTTTGGTGTGTTGTAAAGAAGTAGGGAACATATAAATAACATAGTAAGTACAGGAGGAAGAGATGAAAGACTCCTAGAATAGAGGAACAGCATTTGGTAAATTCTGGTATTTATCTAATATTAGATATTTAATACTGCCCAGCAATCATTCTTCTACTCTCCTAGGTGAGAATTTCATTCCTGTACTCTCTTCATAAATCCAACACCTCATTTTTATCCCTCACTCAGCTCATCATCTTATTGTCCATCCTATTTCACTGAAGAGTAGAAGCAGTGAGACAGGAACTAGTTTGTATTTGTAGCACTACTAATATCCCTTCTCGCTGGTGTTTCGCATCTGCAGTCTGTGTGCTGCCAACTCACTATGAGGTCAGTATTGGTCCCAGGGTGTGAGACTGGAGAGTAGATTCCCATGCATTATCTTTGTTTTTACAGGGACCAGTCTATGAGGAGCACCCCATTTCTTCTGCATGTGTTTTTCCTCTGTATAAGTATGTGTACCTCAATCCTGTTTAGCTATTCTCTCCTCTAGTATCCCTGGTTGAGCTGACAACCCTGCTAATTCTAAAGTTCCCACCCTAGACTACAGCCTTTAGGCATTTTTCTCTACACAGCTGTTTACTAAAACGTGACACTCTGTCATATCTGTGTCAGTCTCTGATATTTAAGGGATATTCCAGTTTTGTCCCAAGCCATGATATTTTTTAGTTGGAGTATCCTTCTGGATAACTGTAACATGATCCTCTCAAGAGTGAAGCAAGTATCCCACTGTCACCATCTTGATCACAGCTTTCAAATCACAGTTGTTAACGGTATTCAGAATGTTGAATCCTTTCCAGAAGGTTTTCAATTTACTTTTCCCAGATCAATCATAGAAATTACTATCTCTAGCAGCTATAGCCTTATGAATGAATGTATTTCTTAAATAATGAGACTTGAAAGTTAAAATTTCTCCTTGATTCATGGGCTGCAGAATAGATGTTGTATTAGCAGACATAAAAACATTAATCTATTTCAACATCTCTATCAGAGTTCTTGAGTGACCAGGTGCATTGCCAATGAGCAATAGTATTCTGAAAGAAATCTTTTTTCTGAGCAATAAATCTGAACAGTGGGCTTAAAATATTCAGTAAACCATATTGCAAACAGATGTGCTATCATCCAGACTTTGGTATTCCATTTATAGAACAAAGGCAGAGTGCATTTAGTTTTTTCTTAAGGGTCTTAGGATTTTCACGATAGTAAATGAGCAATGGTTTCAACTTGAAGTCACCAACTGCATTAGCTCCTAACAAGAGAGTCAGTTTGTACTTTGAAGTCATTTTTTGACTTCTCTTCTTTGGATATGAAATTTCTATATGGTGTCTTCTTCCAAATTTAGGTTGTTTTATGAACACTGAAAATCTCGTTCAGTATAGCCACCTTCATAAATGATCTTAGCTGGATCTTCTGGATAACTTCCTACAGCTTATGAATCAGTGCTTACTACTTTACCTTATACCTTTATGTAGATGACTTCTTAACCTAAAATCTCATGAACCAACATCTACTAGTTTCAGACTTTTTTCTGCAGTTTCCTTTATCAATCTCAGCCTTCATAAACTAAAGGTTTAGGACCTAGTTCTAGCTAAAGAGACTTCTGTTATGATCTTCCCAGACCATTCAGACTTTCCTCATATCAGCAAAAAGACCATTTTTCTTTTGTGTTCCTAGGAGTAGCACTTTTAATTTACTTCAAAAACTTACTCTTTGCCTTCACAACTTGGCTATTTGGTACAAGAGGCCTGATTTTGGCTTTACTTGGCTTTTAACATGACTTCCTTTACCAGCTAAGTGTGATGGTTCCTAGTCTTTGATTTAAAACAAGAAATTTGAGTTCCATTCTCATTATAACACTTACAGGGCATTTAGAGTTATCAATTGGCCAAATTTCAATTTCAATTGTTGTATCTCAGGGACTGTGGAGGCCTGAGAAGAAGGAAAAAGAATATACTATCTGTGGAGTAGTCAGAACATACACAGTTATTGAGTGGGTTCACTCTTTCTGGTGCACTTATGGTGCTCCAAAGCAATTACAATACTAATCGAAGATCATTGATATCAAACTACCATAACAGATCCAATAGCAATGAAAAAGTTTGGGATGTTGTAAGAATTACCAAAATATACTACTCCACAATCAAAAATGATAAACTCATGACTTTTGCCTCAACATGAATGGAGCTAGAACCAATTAGGTTAGCTGAAATTAGTCAGAAGGAAAAAAATAAATACTGGATTGTCTCACTTCATGTGAGATCCTGAAAAACCAAACACAAGGACAAGAAAAGTTAAGACTGTCAAGCTGATAACAGAACTGACACATATAACAAGGGAAAGGGAGAAAAGGAGTATAAAATCAAAAGGGGGGGGATGAGCACAAGGGATCATGGTGACAGTTCACAGGTGATATGGTGGAGGGAAATCTATGGGTTATACAATGATGTAAGAAAAAATAGATATAATCTATTTAAAAAACTGATAAAAAGAATTATCAGAATATGACACAACATAAAGTGGCACATGCTTTTGGAAAATATGTTGCCCCGTAGATTTTCTTGATACATTGCTGCCACAGAACTTCAGCTTGTAAAAATATTGTCTATGAAGTACCAAAAATCAAAGAACAATAAAATGAATTGTGCCTGTGCATCTTCTAGTCTTCTCATTTGTTCTTTCTGCTGAAGGCACTTTGGCCTTCTTGCTCTTCCGTGAACCCAACAGACACAGTTTTCCCTTCTTTCCTACTTTTGGCATGATTCATTCTCCACCTCTTAAGCTTTGCTTTCTAGTTACCTATTTAAAATTTCAGTCCCTGCTCCTGATGCTTTCTTCTCTTTCCCTTGTATTGCCCTTAATAACTGCATAATAATAATATCTTTCATATAATTATCTTTTCTATTGTCTCCAGCTTCCATTTACCATCACCTGCTCCCCAGGTCCCAGAGACTATTATACTCCATGAAATATGGAGTTGTGTCAGTTTTATTCATTCTGTATTTCCAGTGTCTGGAACAATGCCGAGTACACTTTAAGTTCTCACTGTTTGGTGGGTGATGGATGGATCAATGTGTAAGGGAATAAATATCAAGAGCTGAGCTTGGGTCTTTTCCTTCCTTTCATTCTATTAGCTCAGCAACTTTAGGCAAGTCAGTGGAGCTTTTAGATAGAATTGATAAATACTTTATAACCACAAAGCCCATTTCAAAGTTATGATGAGAATGGAAAGGAAAGGAAAGGCCTGAGGGAGCTATGGTTGATGAATGAGAAAGCTCAGGAGCATAGGAAAAAAGTCTTCTTGCTTCATAGTTGTAACTGTTTTTAGGCCTATTTAAAAATTTATATAATTTTAATTCAAGCATCACAAATTACCCTGCCTTGAATTACTTTTTTCACTCACTCATGATCAATGATGAGAATATTTCCTAAAAGAATTAAGTAATGGTGTTACCTAAAGAGGTTTAAGCTTTTTCATATGTATAATATTAACTACAGATCAAAAGTATACTAAATACATATTCATGATGTGCTTTTATGTTAAGTCTTTTAACATAAAAAGTTCTGTGTGCAAGTTAACTAAAATATTAATAAGCTCAGACATCTTTTGTAATTTTTTTTTATTCATTAGAGGCACACTGCTTAGTGATACATGATCCTGAATACTGCTAGTATGAAAGTTGGATCCATAATTTAAAGATGGTCCAAATTCTTATCTACATAAAAGTTTAATCCTCTAAATATGGGCATTGTAAACTATGCTTATTTGCATGACTGGTTCTGGAACAAATATTATTTGTTATGACAGGAAAATTAGAACTCTTAAATACAATAACATTTTCGTGCCTGTTTCACAGTTCCACATGAATCATTTCTAAATGGATTAGAGTTTGTAATAGTAATGTTAAACATTCTGTTCACTTTATGATAAATTAGTTTCTAAAGTGTTCCAAATTGATAAAAATGTTTCTACATTCTTTGAGTAGACCCAAAATGGTTTGAGAGTAAGAATTGCACCTGATTCAACTTGAACTAGATTATATTAAGTAATCTGGGCTGCAGGGCATTTTCCAAGACTCTACAAAGATTTTATCAGCTTGCAGGGAGTCAGACCAGGTCAAGAGTTAAATGATAAATGTTTGATTTCTTCCGGCTAAGACAAGTCTGATTTCCCTTAATGTTGGAGATTGCCAGAGCAGATACTATTGGACTCTAAACCCTGATCACCTGAAAAGTAAAGGTTATTTTCTTTGACCATTCTGTCATATGTACTTAAGAGAAAATTGAAAACATTAAGTTCTGAGCACCTTTGGATTTCCCCACAATGTTAAATTTATTTTTCTCATTATTAGTGTGACATGCGTTTCATCATAAAATGAAGAAATCAAGATTGTCTTTACTATGTAAAGAGAACAGTATTTCATAAATGACCTTTTCTGACTTGTTTATTAAAAACTGGAAACTATCAGAATAAACTGATTTCAAATTGGGTGTTTTCCATTTTTTTAAAACTGGATTACCTTTCTGATAATTTATGTGAAACCAAAAGAAGATTTAGAAAAAAAAATTTCATTTAACCTGTTTATTACAAAACTGTTAATGGAATTTAACATGTTTTGAACATGACTCCTCATAGACTACTTCACTGTTTCTCAGTTTTAATAGCCCTCATTTATCCTATAAATAAACCTACATTTTTTTTTACCTGATCAAGTAAGCAAACAATAGAGGTCAGATGTGGCCAACACTTTAACAGAAAGCACATGTCTAGCCGTCAAGGTGAGGTAAAATCATATCAAGATTGCTTGAAGTTATTAATGGCAGTAAAATTTATGCTTCCTCCTGTTTTCCCAATTAAATCAAAAAGCCTTTTTTCTTAAGATTCTTCTGTCACCAGCTGGTTTCAATACTATGTGTGTGAATATTGCCTGGGGTATCCTCATTTCTAGATGGTAAAAAGTGACCAAACCACATTAAGTCAATGATTTGGACCTGTAGGCTAGAAAGCATCCATTGTTGAGGCTTTATTTTGGTCCTTATCATTTATACCACAAATATGCATATTTTGTAGGGTGCCTTATGAATAAATTGTGGTATGCTTTTGATATAATAAAAAACTACTACAGACAAGGTAATAAAACAATCAAAAACATGTTGAAAATATTTTTAAAATAAGCTATGTTGCAAATGTATGATTGTACATACTAAAAAAGAATGAGAATGCTCCAAAGATCTTGATTTAGAATACTTAATTAGGACATGCTTCTCAAGTTTACAGTTAGTTACTTAATTTTACAATTTTAGTTTCTTTAGTAGTGTTTAAATAATTGGGCACAAAGTAGCATGAGTAAATCATTATCACAAACTATTGTTATACTACTTTCATATTAGTTACTGTAACCTATAAAATGCTTCATTTTTTCCCTCTTCAACTTGGTAAAAAAACTTTTACCTACTTTTAAATCTTTACTAGATTTCACTGAACATATCTAATATAAAACAGAAGACTAGCCAGTGTAGTTGCAATCTTAAAGATTAGTATCCTTAAATTCAAGATGTCACTAAGGCTAATCTATGTAGTGGGTATAGTATATCTTCAATATGTGCTCTACCTAGCTAAACCAAAAATTATGTGGAAACATGGAACAAAGATGCCTTAGTGTATCTTTAATGTATTTTTAGTATATATTTCAATAGTCAATATTATATATTCAGTAATTGTTGCAATTATCTTTGAAGTGATATTTCTGCCTGTTGCATTTTTATTATATTGCTAGAGCTTCAAAGGCTCCAAATACAGTATTTTTAAAGACAATTCTTAGGGTATGTTAAATTCACATAGCTTCCCCAAGGATAATATATCACCTTAATGCTACTCTGTTCTAATATAGGTGTCCTTATATTTCCACTTCTCATCTTTTTGTGAAGCCTTTATGATTTCAATGGGAGTTTTTTACTTTGAATGAAGACATGGAGTATAGAAGGGAATGAGAATCTGGTTAATAATGTGGCCCATAACTTGTGTTCTCACTCTGTTTTTACAAAGTGTTGGGCTGGGTCTACTGCAGAAGCGGAAATTTGGCTTTGAATTCTGGTGTTCAGAACCCATATTTCTTCTTGACTGAACTGTGAATGGAAAATCCCAAGTGTCTTACAAAATTAGTGGCTAAATGGTGTTTTTACTAATCGCTTTGGAAAGAACTGAAGACATTTTAAAATTCAAAACCATCAACATGTGTTTGCCCTTTAATTGGCAGAACATAGATACTGAGAGCAACCCAGAGAACTAATTTTTTACTTCTTCAACTGCTCCAACTGAACTACAGCTGCAAATATCTTTAAAATAGGAAGAAAAAAAAAAAAACTCTTGAATGTAGTTTATAAGTTAATAGTCCCCACAAAATCAGTTACTGCATTTAATGACCAGTTTGTTAAGGTATTAACTGCGCTCAGTTGGGAGTGACCGATATATAGGGAATGACTGCACAATTGCTAAGATAATTCAGTAACACTTTCAAATAATGATCCAGCTAATTAACAATGAATTCCTGTGGAAATCCTATCAAAGTACTTATGACCTCTGTATTTAATAGCCAGTGAATTCATCATGATTCATGTTTATTACCATAAATACCAAAGAAATAATAATGACTAGGCCATTTTTCTCTATTCTTGCCTTATTATTTGTACAGATTTGACTAATCCACCTCTATACAGTAAGGACCTAGTTCTAAAAATATTTGTTCTTTTCACTGCTGTGCTCAAAATTCACAGAGCCTTTGGTACTGTGCCAGCATACTGACTGTGGGCAACTTATTTTTACTTAAGATACCTTTAGGGAATAATTGATGTCTATAAGCCTTAAAGGAGCCCTTTTGAAATACCTGCCATTTATAGGATGTGAAGGAAAAGTAGCTGTTTAGGTAGAGTTTATGGTTCTTAGTCATGAATTCTTCATGAATTCTTAAGGGAAAATCAACCTCCCCTGGTCTGAAATTCATTTAAAATATAAAAAGTTATTTTCTCTTGAGATTTATAATTCATATCCTTTCTTCTAATGAGTGAGGAAGACTATCAGCTTGTAATAAAGAATAAGCTCTGAATTTTACTTGGACCATGTAATCACTCATAATGACTGTTTACTGCTATGTATGTGATCTTCAAGTTAACCTTTAATAATCAGAAATGTTGGCAGCAAAAAAAAAGTCTCTACTTTCTGTGTGTAACCATGTTTGAGAGATAAATTCAGGTGATTTACAGACATCTTACTACTCCAGGTTTTCACTTTGTTCTAATATATTTTGTCCTTGTGTTGTAGCTCTCAGATATCTGCTTGATGCCATAAAGTTATGAAGGATGCATTTTTGTCATTTAATCATTTATGCAGTTATTTTTGATTCAAGAATAAGATCCTTGTGGTTTATATACTATGTATATATGTACGTATGTCTTCAGTCTTTAGAGGGAAAAGGAAATATGTGATTTCTACAATAATATGAATTAGAATCAACAAGGTAACATGGATAATAAGACCATGTATAAGATATTTATATCTTATTTTCTGATAAAAAGGCAAATATCAGTTAATATTTTTTGCTTATCCTCTGAATACATACAAATAGGAAAGAAAATGTAAAGATCTTTGATATTAATTGGTTGAATCCTAAGGAACCTCGGTAGGCACAAGCTAGAAGACGTATCAGCAACTTTGGTTGATAGACCTCTGTGTTACGGTATTATATCGTTCCTTAGATACGTCATCATCTTTCACATTTTTCTGAAAAAAAAAAAAAAAAACTTCCACTAAAGCTCTAGTCATATTCCAGTTACATTTGTTCAGTTGTGCTCAGCCTAAAAAAATGGGAGAAAATACATTATTTGGTTTTATTTGCTTGGGTATGCTGCTGAAAGGTAAATGAAGTAATACAGCTAATTGTGAAGTTTGTCATCAGTATTCTCAGACTTCTCTCTGTCCTGTCATCTTCTTGGTATTACTTTAACTTCCACCATAGAAGTGAATTAAGTGCCATTTGAGACAAGAAAGCATGAAAGTCACTGTAGAGAAGATCATTTTCTATTCTCAAGTTTTATAAAGAAATTTGTAACTGAATGAGAGACTGATAGTCCTTATTAGATACAAGGCACGGAATGGAGTCTTGTAATATGAAGTCAATTTCCTAAGTTTGTACCCTGCAAATAACACAGCTAGTGACTAGGTAGAAGGTTCAACCACAGGTTCAACCCCTGTCTAACTCATCTCAGAGAAAGCTTTTGTCTCTTAAACTTACTTTACCGTTAACTGTGGTCTCATCTGAACATAGAAAAAACACAAAGATCTCATGTATACTAGAGGCAAAAGATAATACTATTCTGATGGTCGGCAAATAAAAATTGTATTGTCAACATAATAGTGATAAATAAGAAACTCTATTTGTCTAATTAAGTTGTCAGATTCAGTACAATATCTCTACCAAAATTCTCACCTAATCCTCACATAATATTTTGAAGTAGGTTCACTTATATCCCGGTTTCACAGATGAAGAAATTGAAGCACAGTTTAACACTCATCGTCCATTCAGCAAATCTGTCGTAGAACCATAGATTAAACCCAATCAGTCTGCTTCCAGTGCCTGAGCTCTTAATCACAACTGTGTACCAGCTCTACGTACCACTCTATTACTTTTCAAACTTGCTATTCTCATAAAAACAAATGCTTCTCTATTGCAGTTCTTAGCCAATTTAGTGAGGGTGATTTTCAAAACCACTGTTACAGTTTTAGTCCCAAAACTGCTAGCAGAATAAAGCAATTTGTCTTTCAGAAACTTCATTCATTGGAACCTACCATATCTGGCACAGATCCTCTGATAGATAGCTATGACTGTCTGCATTTCATCTCCTTACTTTCCCTCTTCTACTGTCTTCTCACTTTTTTCTTCAAGATACCCACATCCTGTAGAATCCTTGTAACTGCTTCTTTCCCTACAGTGCCACTATGATGAAAATACTCTGTTTCTATATATATCATTTATTTCACTTTTCCACTATTAGAATACCCAAGAAAAAGTAAATACACAGATTTTGTAGTCAGGATTGTTTGACTCTCAGATTCACAGTTGTATTTCCTTTAGAAAGTCTCATAACCTTACTGAAAATAATTCCAGATGCTTCATTTCCATAACTTTACCGAAACCTGTGATTATTATCCTGAGAACTTCTCTCTCTTCTCCACAGAGAATGTAGTGAAGTTTTTCAAATTGTAGAAAAGACCTGCAATTAACCTAAAATAATTTGACCTACACTCTTTATTCTGCAAATTTTCAATAATTATAATGCTATGGAGAAATTGATAGAGAATTTCAAATAACTATTATTTTACATATGGAATATAGTCCCTGCACATTTAAATTCCAACTGGTTGAGTAAGTGTATTATGGATTTTTAGTTAAGATCAGAAGTAGTAGAGATACATGTGAAAAACATAGAAATGGCTTTTGTTTTAGTCCAAAGAGTAATTGTTACACTAATTTTGAAAAACATAAGAAAAGGACATTAATAAATGTATATGTAGATTTTAGTAACCTATTTTATTCTATCATTTTCAGTGTCAATAACTTAGCAGTTTTTTATACCTGGTAATATTATCTTACTTGGAAAACAGTTTCAATTTTTAATACAAAAAATGTCTGAGTGGTATTGTAACAACCTATGTGGATTTTGTAATCAGAGAACCATGACTAAATCCTTGCTCAGTTATTTCCAAGGCAGTGTTGCAATCATTTAATTTTCTCTATCTTTGTCTTCCTCAACTGGAACCTTAGGATGATAATACTTATTTGACAGATTGTTTTGAAGACAACTCTGTTGTTCTTTACTATATGCTATATATTTATCTAACATATAAGCTACAGAAAAGCAAAGAGCTAGAACTAGAAGGTCACTGTATTTCTTCACTTGTGAAAGATCCCTGGAAAATCCATAAAATGCTTCTATACAAATCTAAAGCTCTTATAGAACAAATAATTTCTGTCTTTCAAAAATAAAAGTTTCTGTCTTTCATAAACATGTTTCTTCAACTTCTGACATTTCTTATATTTTTAATAGTAAGTGATATTTAATAATAATTTTAATAATAAACATAATATTTTCCCCAGATTTCCTGAGATATCATTGGCTTCTAACATTGTATAAGTTCAAGATATACAAATAGTGATTTGATACACATGCATATTGCAAAATGATTATTAACACAATAAGATTAGGTGACACACCCATCATAGTTGCTTTTGTGTGTATGGTAAGAACTTCCAGGATCTGCTCTCATAGCAAATTTTAATATATAATTTGTTAATTATAATTATATTGGTATTTCAGTACTAAAAATAAAATCATTTAACATGTATCTACTGAGTAATTTAAATGTGCTATGTCTGTCTGGATTATGTTCTCTAAGAAATCCTAACGAGCTCCTAAAGATAAACATGACTTGAGGCAGGGCAAAAATTTCAAAAAAAAAAAACGTAAAGATATGCCTGTTATGAAAAATTAATCAGAACATAAAACTATATTTTTTAAAACATAACTTTTATTATTTTTTGGCTGTGATAGACATAGGATAAAGATGTCCAATTTAACCTCTATGTTAGAATATACGTAAAATTTCCTGTATATATTATTTACTAATTTCACTTGTGTGCTTGATATAAGCTCCAAATATCTTAAAGGAATGCTTTTAACCCAGAATTTTCTGAAAGGATACTATTTTTTTTATTCAAACTTTTCAGCTTAACATTTCTAGCTCTAGTTTTGTCACTGACTTTGATATCATATATATAGCCTAAAAATATGGGCTACCTGAGAGCAGATTATATAGCATATGGAAGTTCTGTATAATTTCAGATTCATGTATTTTCAGACCTGTCATAGGCCATTTACTTTTCCTATCTCAAAGTTTATAAAGCCAGCATAATTTTTAAAATTCTGAGAAAATCCTTCTACCATGTTTAGTTTATATTCTTTACCAATGCTTATGTATGTCCAAGTTAATGTTTTATGCTAGAAATTATTTCTTTATCATTTAGATGATTATTCAGTTTCTGATTCAAAATGATTAAAAATGTTTTTTGTTTACTGTTTTGTATATCATCACTTTCTATGAACTGTATTAATCCTATGTTTTAATAAAGCAGTAAAGGTAGAGAGGCCAATGACCCAGTGTATTTTATAGTAGACAACTGAAAATTATTATGTCTGAGGTTATTTTTTCAAAAATATACCTTGAAAATAGACATTGGCTCTTGAAAATTAACACTGTTTCAGGTTATATGCTCCAAACTTTGGAATTAAATAAGGAATTGAAAATATTCTCTAAATTAGGGATTTTATGTAAGATTTTAATTCAGTACTTAAAATTTTTACATGTGAACCTCTTATGTCTATCAATTAATCGCCATCTCCATGGTTTCTGATTCTCAGGCAATGAAAGCTATAAGCAAATAGCAATGTGTGTTCTTTACCACATAAGCATGGATGACCGGTTTAAATCAATGTTCGCATACACTGACTGTATACCACAGGTAAGTAATTTTAAATTTTTTTAAACATTCAAAGTATTTTTCACTTTTTCAGATGTTTTTTCTTAAAATAAATCTTCTTAAAATGGTATATATTTGTTATAGAAAATGAGAACACAACATTGTATACAATTAAAAACTCTTCCAGTTTATCATATAAACACACTTAAATATCTATAAGCAAATAAAATAATGTAGAATAATTTTCATTGTGGTTAATTGTATAACCACATTTTTAATTTTTTCTTTAAATCCATAGTTTAGTAGGTGAAAAGATATGAACACTTTTGTATTTAACACATTATGTAGCTTATTTACCTTCACAGAAGACAAGTTTCACTTTCAATAACACTTGATATTACTATTTCCATGAAAATAAAGTGCCTCTATTGAGTTTTACTTGCATTTCATTAATATTGGTGAGGCTGAATATTTTTTTCTTTTTTGTTACCATATTATGTATAAACTTCATATCTTTGCCAATTTTTTCATTGGCATGTTAATAATTTTAGGATTTATAAATAATATCTATGTTTATAACTGTTTCAATACTCTTTCATATTTTTTACTAGTTTATTTAAATATATATATATTTTTTACTAGTTTATTTATATATATATGTTTATATATATAGTTTATATATATTTATATATAGAGTTTATTTATATATATAATATATATATTTTTATTAGTTTATACACACATATATATTTCACATCTTTGTATCCCTGGATTCACCCATCACCTCCTCTCCCTGACCGCTCCCACTCATCTATCTCCCTCTCACCTCCAACCAAACAAGTTTTCTGGTTAGCTTGCTTTGATTTTTCCCCCCTTAGCCTTTTGTTTGTTTTTCCTATATCCTATATATTAGTGCAACCATTTGGTTTTTGACTCATTCTTTTCCTTTTTTTTTTTTTTTTTTTTTGAGACTGGGTCGCTCGCTATTTTTGCCTGTGGAACCACAGGCTCATGTTGCCCGGAGTACCACAGACTCAAGCAGTCCCCAGCCTCAACTTCCCAGGTAGCTGGGATTACAGGCATGCACCACCATGCCCAGCTAATTTTTGGGACTAGGTCTCGCTATGTGCCTCCTGTGGGACTCAAACTGCAATCCCTTGCCCTGGTCGTGGCTTCCTAGACTGCCACTTACAGGCATGCACCACAGTGCCCAGCCCTGGTTTCTGTCTCTTTCTTTCTGACTTGTTTCTGCTAATATGATTTCTTCTAGGTACATCCATCTTATCTCAAATTCATCAAATTTGTCATTTTTAATTGATGAGTAATACTCCATCATGTAAAATTACCACATCTTTTTCATCTATTTGTCTATTTTGGGACATTTGGGTTGTTCCCATGTCCTTGCAATTATAAATAGCGCTGCTTAAAAAGGTGTCCCTTTGTATAAGTATTGAGGTCTCCTTTGGGTAGATACCCAGAAAAGTGATTGCTGGCTCAAATGGTAGTTCCATTTTCGTTAGTTTGAGGCCCCTCCACGCTGCTTTCCATTCAATACTCTTTCATATTACAAACTTGTCCTAACCTTTTCATTTGCCCTTTAATTTTGTTAGAGTTTTTTTAAATGCCCTGTATTTCCTGATGGAAAAAATGTTTCACAAAAAGTCTATATATTTCATGTTCTGTCTTGCTGGAATTTGTAATGTTTGCTTTTACATGGATTGTATTATAAGGATAAAGATTTTTATGTATGTAACTTTTCTGTAAGGGAATTTATAGTCAGGAAGTCACTATTTTGTACCACTAATATATATTAAACTGAGTTCCATTCATTTGAATATTGATTATTGGAATGCTCAATATGATTTTATTTTTAACATTCCATTATCTTTTATTAAATGCTTTTCTAAAACGGAAAAAACAAAATTGGAGGGTGTATAAATACAATAAAAATATTTTTCACTTTTGAAAAATAAAAAGTCATAATTCCTCATGAACTTCTATTAGACAATTTCTTACTAGCCTAATGTAAGTTATTAAGCACATGAAAATGCATAATAGCTATTAAAATGGTTTATAATTATAAAATATAAAAATATTTTATAATTTATAATTATAAATTATAAATTTTTTATAATTATAATTTATAATTATAAAATTTATATAATTATAATTTATAATTTTATAATTATAATTTATAATCATAAATTTATAATTAATTAATTTATAATTAATTATAAATTATAAAATATTTTTATATTTTATAATTTATTTTATAATTATAAAAATATAATTATAAAATATTTATAATACTATTAAAGCTTAAAACTCACTTATGAAAACAACTATTAAAAATTGACCATAAATTCTTGTTACTATTATTAACTATTTTTTAAATTTCTTTTTAAGATCTAAAATTGAATTTGCTATTTCAGAAATTTTTTATCTCATGCAATTAAAAAACTGAAAAACTCTACAGGATAATTTCTTAACATTTTATATTGAGAGATAAACTAATTGTCTTTGTTTATAGGATATAGACATCCCTCAAAGAATATGCAACATATCTTATCTTAAAAGGCAAGCCTTTTTTTTTAATAGAGATAATGCATGTCAGACTGTAGCCAATGTGAAATGTAATCAAACTCTTTGTCAAACAAGTTTTCAATAAAAGAGTAGCCATGTCAAAAGGAGATTACAGGTGATTTACTACAGTCTCACTCCATATGTTCGAAGAGTTTCTGTTTTGCAGTTTCAAAGAGTGTTCCTTTTTCAATCCTATTTAGTGTCAGAATTTCATTGACTACAGGATATGAATTGGAAAGTAGCCAAAAAAGAATAATGTTCTTGCCCAGATTGTATTTTCCAGCTTAGATTTTAAGAGAGTAGTATTAAATAAAAGAGAAATAAAGGTAAACTAAAAAGAGATGGGGAACTTACTTTGTTGAATCTTGAATTTGAAGTTATCCTTCTCTATTAGAATGTATAGTCTCAAACATGAAATATAAAACCTTATTTTAAGTAAAGAATCAGATATGAGTTTGTTTAGGTTACTTTTAAGAACTTACTCTTAAAAATCATGTGTGTAGAAAATCCTCCTAAACTTATTCAAAAATAATATTCATGCATTATTTCTTATCAGGCAGTTTTCTAACAACATTTTTGTAGTGAAATTTCAAAATGTTTATGTTCTGTATTTCATGAACAAAACCTTCCAGAACTCATACAGTGGTCAAGGTTTTTTTAATTTTTGTTTGTTATTTTTTCTCTTTTAAAGTTCTTTCAGCAGTTTGTTTTCAAAAGTTCAAACTTTATAGGAATAGTGATGTTATACCTGAAACTTTTAGTATGAAACCATATTTTGAGAAATTAAATAATATTCTAAAATATGTTTGTTCCTGAAATTCTATCCAACTTATACCCCATTCTTTTTAGGGCTCACTTTTTATATCACTAGGAAAAGTTAATATGATTTGATTACTAGTGCCAAATTCATTGTAAAATAGAAATCAAATTAGGGATAATTTTGCAATTTCCAAGCTCTATCAGGAATGAA
This sequence comes from Uropsilus gracilis, assembly GCA_004024945.1. Lineage (NCBI taxonomy): Eukaryota > Metazoa > Chordata > Mammalia > Eulipotyphla > Talpidae > Uropsilus > Uropsilus gracilis. Next base: position 17,561 of record PVHY01004349.1, on the reverse strand, counting down.
AAAGATACTCCTTTCAAAGTTATTGGCTACTCAAAGTAATATTTATAATCCTATTAAAGCTTAAAACTCACTTATGAAAACAACTAATTAACCTATCTATAAAGCTATATCTGAGGCTCAGAATAGATGGAGTTAATGTAATAGTCAGTTCACTTTGAAATTATAAACTTTTAAATTTTGTTTAATAAAAAATCTTCAGTTATTGCAAATGAATATTTCAAATGTGAAACCTAAAATAACTTTTGAGTAGGAAAGCAGTAGTTTGTTAGTTTTCATTTCAGTGATCAAAACAAATATGGTAATAGTCATGTTCTTTAATTAAATTAGATGTATATGTAAAGGTGCTTTGTAAACTATAAAATACTATACAAAAGTAAGTATTTTTGTATAGTAATATACAAAAATATACAAAGTAATATAGTATTTTTGTATAGTAATATTACTATACAAAAGTAATATTAATAAACTATGAAGCCTTTCTCATTGGCAAGACCCTCTTGAAATCTAAAAACTTTCTCGTTTAAATATTGCCTTTCTTATGTATGTTATATAGGATAGATCTCTAATTAGAGTTCACTTTTGTGAAATATTTAACATTAGATTAGTTAAATACACATGCCTCATAATCTCTCCCAATACTGTTTCTTTGCTTCTGTACTTTAATACATCTAATTTTCCAGTATATTCACTTTCTCGTCTCTTGTATCACTATTCTACAAAGTTTCCTCAAGTCTTACTTTATAGATGATCTTAATGGTCTCATGGGGTGAATTGTTTCAGTTAAGAATAGTTGGGAATAACCAGGAGTTAATGGTTGTATTCTAGTAATATTTAAAAATACACATTAACAGTTCATTGTTATTTAGACCTCTAAGATGCATGTTCTGTTTAAATAGGTGCAAATGCCATCCAGATGCTTATAAAAGTATTTATTGGTAATAGACTAGCCAATCAAAGTACATGTTTAGGTAGTGATGTCATGGTGTTATTTAATATTTTATCCTGGAACAGTGTACAAGAATCTTCATAGCCATCCACATGTTTTCTACCATAGTTGTCCTGTTTGGCCTCTCTTTGATCTATGTGCTTCTTTTTAGCTGAATGCTGGTAAACGTCCTTTCTGACAGCCCCCTTTGCTCCTGCCTGCCATTATCTGCTGAAGTTCAGAAACCAGAGCATCACTTCAAACAGCAGAGTTAGGGAGTAGCTAGTCAGAAGAGATTCCTGAGGCATGCAAAGTTCTGCCATAATCATTCAAAGATGTTTGGGTAGGGGGCTGGGGATAGAAGAGGTGTATGTGAATACAGAGAACTGTGGGGGTTGGCCTCTGGTCACTGGTAAATAAGTGAAGTCAGGTGCCAGAGAGTCTAGACATAGTTGATTTCAGTCCTGGGTCTTTGGTATCTGATACTCAATATGGGACTTGTCTGATTGAACACTATTGCCTCTTCATTGTACCGACTGAAGCCCTTTTAGTGGCTTCCTGTTAAATTAGTAAAAGATGACAATGGACATAGTTAAAACAGAACAAATCTAGTTTTAATATTTCCTAGTTGTCAGCAATTATGCTTGCTTTTAAAGTGTCATGGATAGGATCTAATTAAAGACAATGTTAACATGTGGAGTTTGAACCAAGCTATTATTTTCAAATGTGAATACTTAATTAAAATTAAAGTGCTTTTCTCTCTTACTATGAAAAGCTAATTCTATATTTTAATATATTCCTTTCACATTTAGTCCTAATGTCTCTTGATTTAATGTCTCATGGTTTGGATAAAATTCCAAACCATGTCTTATTTTTTAACTCCTGAATATGTCATCACAAGATTTACTATGGAAATTACTTAATAACAATCTTAAAACCCTCAACTTCTACAGAAATATCTGTAGCTCCATTTTTAAGGGCCCTTTTCATGTTTTAAAAATTAATTTTTTTGCAAAGGTTAATTTCAAGTAAATAGAAATAGCTTACCTTCTTATAGCATTGTATTTTGATATAACAAATTTTGTATTATCAAAAAGCCTCATTCAACATTTAGAAGAAATATGTAGTAGGCCTTGACCTAGAGTTTGAAAAGCATACTAGCTGTTTTATTTAAAGGACTGCATCTAAATTTTCATTTTAAAAAATAATAAATAAAATTTTACTAATTTGTAATTTAATTAGCGACCAATATATAGATGTAATTTGTAGATAAGTACCAAAATCACCTAAATGTATATCTAGTAAATTGAGTTTCATTTTTGTCATACAATTTTTTTTATTCTGTAGTGCCAATGATTCCCAAAGATTCCATTAAGAGCAACATGCATGTTTAAAAAGCTACATTCTGGGAAAAGGCATGATACATACCAAACACTCTTCTATATAGTGTTCTGTAGTTTTTAATATACAGTGAATTATGTGAATATGTATATTTAGCTTTCTAAGAATTATATCTAAGTATTTTATTTTTCAATGTTAATTTGTATTTTAAAATTTTTAGATTGTTGCCATCACATAGAAGTACACTTAAATTCTGTATATTTAACATGTTATTCTTTTTTGAAAATTTAGAAGTTATTTGGAATTAACAGAGAATAATCAAAACAAGATTTAACAGAATAGGGTCTGACAGGTAACACATACTATATAGAGCACACTTCTGGATTCATGAAAGCATTGTGATCTAAAACACTACTGACTGAGAAAAAACAGGAAATGCCCAGGTGTTAAATTTTATGATTAATTTCCATGTTACTAGCAATTTGACTTAAAGAAAAATATCTTTACATATATATATATCTATATATATTTACATACATATATGTATATGTATATGTATATACTGGTTTTCTTTTTTGTCAGTAACACATGACTAACTTCTCAAAACTATACCGTAAAACTTGTTCATTTTCCCTTTGTAATATCAACTGTCACACCATGACAAATAAATTAGTGCTGAATGGTGTAAGTGGACTAACTTTTCTTACTTTTCTGTCTACTGCTTTTCAGTCCTTTTTCCCTTTCTCTTACTGAATAGAGCTCTTTTCTTATTTTATACTCATGCCCAAGTGATTGTATCCAGCCTACAATTTCAGTTATCAGTCATAAACGATAATTCCTAAAATTATATCTCCAAGTACAAACATTCCTGCTAAACTCAGATGTTCATTTTACTGAATATCTGTATAAACTTAGGCTACTTAAATTCATAGGCATCTTCAATCACTATATCTAAAAGCCAAATCACTATCAATGCTCCTCACAATTTCCTCCTACCCTGGCTTCTCCTTTTAGAAAATGTTAGTCCCACTACACAGTTTGTGCTCCGTGCAGAAATCTTTGACTCTACTCCCTTCATCCCAGTGTCTAATTAGTTATTAAATTGTTTTGTTTCCCTTTTCTAAATATATTTCTGATTCATCCTTTTATCTCTATTTGCCCTACGTTTTCCAGAATCTAACCTGACTTTTCTTGTAGCTTCCTACATCCTTTTCACACATTATCTTAACCCTACTTCAGTCTATTTTCTATACTGGCCAGATTTTTTTTTTAAAACAGATCTTATCATTGCATATTCCTTATTTAAAAACCTTTAATGGCTTTCCATTATCCTTAGGATGAAACCCCAAATCTTTAACGTGTATTTCATGACCCTGAATGATCTGGTTTTAACCTTCTTATCTCTGAACACTCCTACATCAACTATGCTTGCCTTATTTTAGTTTTTCAGAAGAATCATGTACTTTGCTGTTTGTAACCTTTGTACAGGTTATTTTCTTTGCTCAGTATGCTGTTTCCATATAATATTTTAAATTCTTAATTGCAAAGGCTTTATCTAATATTTTTCTCATTTCCCACAGTCTTTGGAAGTTTGTATTTAATGCCGAGATCTAGTAGTTCATTAACCTTTTATTTCTGTTTATCAGAACCTACTACTGTTGTATATTGAAAACTATAATTGGATTTTTTTATTTCTAACATACAATTTAAAATAATGCATTATGATAAAATATTACTAAGTTTTTGTTTGGGGATTTTTTTTTTAACTAGCTAATGAAGATGCTCTTTGAATGTTCAGATGAACGAATTGACTTGGAACTCATTTCTTTCTGCATTAACCTCGCTGCTAACAAAAGGAATGTACAGCTTATCTGTGAAGGTTAGTACCTTTGAGCTTCATAGATGACCACTGTCATATAGCAATAGGTATATAATGGAAAATAGATAATGAATTATGAATTATAGTAGCTATTTTTAAATACTTTTTTAAATTGTAGCCTTAGATCTTAAAGGTTAGAAGCTCAGAATATTCTATGAATAGATATGTTTACTTCTCAGAAACATTTGTAAACCCAGAAGTTACCCTCAATTGAAATATGATTTTTAAATGTTTTCTCTATAAAATGAAAGTTTTTATTTATCAAGGAATCTGTTATGATGCAAGATGGAATTATAGCATATCTTGATATGGGTATGAATTACACAGGAACATTCATTTATAAAAATTATTCTATAATATACTTACGAATTATGCTTTTTAACAATAAATACTGAATGGTATCACATACATGCAGTTAGGAAAACTAAACAAAGGGTCAGATAAAGACAAGCTTTAAAACAAAATCTTGAAGTTGATCACAAAACTGTGGCATCCAGAGGGGGAGGAAGAGAAAGAAGTGTGAGAACAGGGTGGGAAGAAAACACAGTGGACTATGGTGAGGGAATATGGATGTTCCCATGGTGGGTATACTATAGCGGCTACACCTGAGAGGGGTGAACCTATACTTCTAAAACACTAATCAGAATGTAAATCAATGGTACTTCAATTGAAAGAAAAAGGAGGAAAAGAGTTTCAGTCATTTTAGTGTGTGTGAATTGGGTTTTGTTTGTTTGATTGAGGTAACATTGGTTTACAACACTCTGTGAACTCAGAGATAGGATATTATACCTCTTCAAATCCATGTCACCATACCTACTAACGAGACATCCACAGTCATCGACTGAAGCCTGTTGTGAGTTTAGTTTTTTTGTTTGTTTCTGTTTTGTTTGCTTGTTTTTTAGAACTATAAATTTAAAAGTCATTAAACTTAACCTTAATTTTATTGGGGATATTTGCTGCTTTTCCGTGTCAGGAAATGGGCTGAAAATGCTCATGAAGAGAGCTCTGAAGTTCAAGGATCCATTGCTGATGAAAATGATTAGGAACATTTCCCAGCATGATGGGCCAACTAAAAATTTATTTATTGTAAGTATAATTTATGGGTTTTCTATCAAGGTCTGGAAATTGAAGGTTTGAAGATCTGCTTTGAAAATGTAACTCTTACTGAGCTCTCATCAAATAATAATTCTTAACCTAGTTGTCAACTTTCTTGTGAGTTTAGGTCCTAGAAATCTCATCCTAAGTTTTTTTTTCTTTTTTGTCATGATACCCTGGACTTCCATTCTCACTATAGTTTTCTTGAGTTAAACTAGGTCACCATAGATTCTCTTAGCAATTTAGTTCTGGATTATTAAAATAGGGATTGCATTTGCCATTTATTTCTTTCCTTTGCATGGGTAAGTTATTTAATTTTCTTTTAAATTTAAATTATATTTAAATTTCTATTAAAATTCTGTTTTACTCAGGATTATGTTGGGGACCTTGCTGCCCAAATCTCTAATGATGAAGAAGAAGAATTTGTAATTGAATGTTTGGGAACTCTTGCAAATCTAACCATACCTGATTTAGACTGGGAATTAGTTCTTAAGGAGTATAAATTAGTCCCATACCTCAAGGATAAATTGAAACCAGGTTTGTGCTAAATATTTTACTTTTTCATGATCACTAAATTAATTATTACTGTGTGAATAAGACTTCTAAAACATTATTTTATTCTGTGACCAATTTATTAAATAACATTTTCTTCCTCTACCTCTAGTTCTAGTTTCCTTTTCCCAGAAAAGTGGTCACTGTGTCTTGTATTTATGCACTCTTGTTCCTAATAATGTTTTCTTAATATTCATTTCCCATCCCCATTCTTTCTTCCTTCTTTGTTATTTTTATCCTGCTTTTTAAAATTTTCAAATACATCCTTCTTACACATATATACACATGCACTCACAGTTCTGAGACAGTCTGATAAATGCTTTATCTTTGATAAAAAGATGTGCATTTATGTTTGATAGATGATGTGTTACATTATCAGTCTCTTATATCTTTACTTTAAAGACTTATTTCTGCTTCTCTGTTGGCCACCCTCACCATGAATCATCATCAATAAACACGAAAAATTGGAGAAAAGGACACATGTTATAAGTTAAGGATTCATAGGAACTGATCTAATAGCTTTCAGTTTATTTTTTATGCATTGAAACTTTGATAATATAAAAGGATTTTGATCAGGATATTTCAATGAAGACTTCCTGTCATTTGATTTTACTAGGTGCTGCAGAAGATGACCTCGTTTTAGAAGTGGTTATAATGATCGGAACTGTATCTATGGATGACTCTTGTGCTGCTTTGCTAGCCAAATCTGGAATAATCCCTGCACTCATTGAATTACTAAATGGTAAATTACAATTTAATTTATGTAAATAAGTTATATAAATATATATATATATAGAAGTTAGTTATTAAAGTTTGAAATATAGAGTAATTATGAAATATTTATCTTGTTAAATTAATCATCTTACAGCAACTTAAACTGTACAATTAAGAAAATTTAATTAAACATCTATTTTACTGGAATTAATCTATTTTACTGTGGTATATCAAAAAGCTTTAGCTTCCAAAATTATGAATTTTGCTGTAAAATGAATTGCATCTAACTTTATAGTTACTAGTATCCTTTCCCCAACCTTAAATAAATACTATTCTAATGTTTCTTTCTTTTGAGTTTTTTGTTGTTTGAATTGGATCTCTTTTTAATATCTTGATCACTAGTTAAGAAAGTTCATTTAAAGCTAATCTGAATACCATATTTCTTTCTAGATCCAGATATAGCATTGTCCTTTAAACTCTCTATAATAAAGAAAATATTCTTCATGCCAGAAGCCTATCTTCCCCTCCCACCCTGCCCCCATTAACAGTTGATATATACATTTGATAAAGAGCTAGCTACTCTCCTGTTACCATAGACTTGCAGATTTTACATAGAGCTGGGTAGTACTTTGATTTGCTTACCTGCCTGACAGGACATCCCCCCTAGGAGTCCTTGGCTGGAGGACTTTGGAAGAAAGATTTAAAGAGCCTTGAGGAAGAAAGAAAGGGATTTAGCCATTTTGGAAGGAAAGATGGAAGCCAGAGGACGAAGGTCATGAGTGGCCTCAGGCCCAGGCTTTGGCGTAGGCTGGTAATTTCTGGCTTTTAGTAAGCATAACACACTCTCATACCAACTTTCCTCTGCTGGTCACCATGTCTCCTTGCCACCCCCAGCTTACACTTCAGGGGGTTTCCCCTGGCCAGGCCATGTGGGCCTGTTCTCTTAGTCCACCATTCTTGTCTCCTTCCTTTCCTATCCTTGATCCTTCCTTTTATTTGCTTTTTGGTGCATCTCACTTCTTCTTTTGCATGTCCTTCTCTCAGATCCCACCCACCAGGGTATTTTGGTGCTAATAGAATTTTCACACTTACAACCCTCTATCATTCTCTCTTTGCACTCCAATACATGGCTATTGCATACTCAAAATGTGACTTTAGGGACTAAGAACTTGATTTTTTATTTTACGAGACTATAATTAGCTGCAGTGGCTTTAGTTACAATTTTGGATAGTGGAGATGGAGTCTTCCCCCTTTGTATTGTTCTTAAAAAGTCAAGATTCATTGTTCTTCATACTGCATACAGAACTTATTTAAATCCATTGTTGTCCTATTAGGTCCAAGTTCAGGTCCAAGTTCTCTAGTGTTTTAGTCTACTCTGGCTTCCTTAAAAAAATAGAGTGGTTTAAACAACACAAGTTTATTTTACACATTTCTAGAGGATGGGAAGTCCAAGATCAAGTTGCTACACATATGCTGGAAAGTCTTCTTATAAGATTACTAAACGTAGGCGATAAGGACTCCACTTTATGACATCATTTAAGCTTGATTACTTTGTTAGACCTGTCTCCAGATGCCATCTGATCAGAGGTTGGGGCAGTTCAGTCTATACTAAAACTTCAATATTAAAAGTAGCAGTCATATAGAAATTAAATTTACTGATATGGAAAACTTAAAAAGAACACTCCAATCATAGTCTTTCCTATTCAGGTATATTATATCTGTATTTCATATTTTATTAGACTCTTAAAGTATAACATACATAAAGAAAAATATTCAGATTATAAGTATATAACTCAATGAAATTTCAAAGTGAGCCATACCCATGTTATTCCCACCTACATACAGAAGTAAAGTATCTTCAGCACCTAAATGTTCCTCTTTTGGCTCCTTTAAGTAATTACCACCTCCAAAGTAGTTTGTCTCCTTTATCATTTATGCATTTTTTTCATTAGTCTCAAAATATTTTTGATTTCTGCTTTTAATTTCCCCTTTAATTCAATATTAATTAAATGTATGTGTTTTTGTTTTTCCCCATCTTTTTAAATAGTTGATACCTCTGTGTCATTACAATCAGAGAAAGAGTATTTGGTGTGATTTAGTCTTGTAATTTTTATTGATAATTGACTCTTTCCAACTGATAGTTTATTCTTAAAAATGTTCTCTGTGTACTTGAAAACATGTATATACTGCAATTCCTAAATGAAATGTTCTTTAGGTAGCTTTTAAGACTATTTAATTCTTCATTAAAGGCTATTGTTCCTTATATATTCTTATTCTTTTATCAATAGTTGTAATTGGAGTATTAGTACACCCTAGTATTGTGTTGTTGTCAATATCATTTGCTAACTCTGTAAGTAATTGCCCTAGGTATCTAAGTGCTTCATCCGTGGGTGCATATTTATTTATAAGTATTACTTCTTGTTTTATTAGGTTCTTTCAGTGTCCTTTTATACTCTTGACCTTTATTCTTTGGAAATCGATTTTATCTGATATAACTGCTCCTTTTTCATTGACATTTGCTTATAGGATACTCCTTCCAACCTTTATCTCTAAGTCTGCACTTGTCTTTGGTGATGAGTATTTTCCAATCAACAGTAAAAGGTTGCACTTTGTTTTGAAATCTACTTAGCCACTCTACCTTTTAATTAGTGTATTCAAGCCATTTACTTCTAAGGTGATTATGGAGACCTAAGTACTAAATAACCTTTTTTTTTCAATTTGTTTTACTTTTTAGCTTGTACTTTTAATTTTGTTTCAGTGAACACCAAAGTTTTCAAACTTCCTGCAGTGCTAAGGGTATCTGAATTATGTAGTTTAAGGATCCATAGTGCCCCCCCCCACCTCCTCCATCAAAATGTCACAAGTAATCTTGTATATTTCGCCTTTAAGAAGTGGTTGAATAATAGATGTAGCATTGCGTGGGGATTATATTTGAAACATTTGCAAACTGGGAATTGTTCTCTCTGCATTTTGCATGAGGAGCCTTACACTGGAGTAGTTATACTGGTTAAGGTACAGGTGCTTCAGATTCTGGTTAATGTCAGTATTTGGTTCTTATCTCAATTTTTGCTTTCATGGGAATTAAGAGAGCCATAGACTACAAATAATTGCTTCTTGGTAATGAGGCACAAGTGATCCCATCTAATTCTCCCCACTTATTTGTATTCCATATGCTCTCATTTGGGAGCCACAGACTCCATAGCAGATAACACTCCATACATAGTCTTAATCCTATAGTTCTCCAGTTGTGTATCTTCTGTCCTGCATACTGGTTCTATGTACCCCTTATCTAGTATAGCCCTTAGTTTTTAAAGTCCTTCATGTTTTAAAGTGCCTTCACTTAACAATAGCAGACTTTGTGTAACAACCGCTTCTCCCACTCATGCACTGAACTGCCCCAGTATCATCCCAAGAGCAGTTTAATTACAGTCTTTCTAATCCCTCCTTTCCACTCTGCTGTTGTGCTTGGTGTATAGGGTATATCCTATATATATGTATATATGTATATCCATTTATCTTTTAGAGGTTTGTTTCTGGTTTCAGTTGTATTTGGTTTTAAATATGTGGAGGAGGCAAACCCAGTGACTTGAGTTATTATTTGGGGGTTGTGGGGAAGAGATGCTATTATGAATAATGTTCTTATAAGCATTTTAAAATTTCATTTGGTAAACATCTATACTCATTTCTTTTAGATACATACCTAGGAGTAGAATCATTAAGTCAGAGTATATATACATTTTAATTTAGAAAATAATGCCAATCTATTTTCCAAAGTACTTTTGGCAGTATTCAGTTCTAGTCATTGTCTGTATCACCATTATATGCTTGATTTGTAAATTCTTTAACAACGCAATTCAGTAGGTCATCTACAGATAATACATCTGAAATATTTCTATATTTAATATATATGTTGTTACTCTGGTACAAAGTAGAATCTGAAAAAGAGACTAGGTAATTGAAGGGTAAAATTGAAAACAATATATTTAGCAGAGTGAGAATAAAGATTTTACAGTGTCAATTTGATAGATTGAAAAAGTTGGAACAAAGTGATCTACATCCATGAGTTGCTATCCCACAGTGATTATGATTGAGAGGTCTCAGATAGTACAAAGCAGCTGACATAGTCATCACAGAATGTTTTCCCGTATTTTAATGTTCTCTGACAGGTTATCTCAGAAGGAGGCTGTATACTCTTCCCTTTCAGGAAATATATGTATTTTGCAGATTAAAATCTTGGGTTAAAGGGGTGTAATGTATACCAAGGGAATAATTATCAACTTTTAATTCAATTCTAGGAGTGTTGTATTGTGGCAAGTTAGTAAGGGAAGTAATTTATAACAGTTTGAACTTTAAGTAGTTTAAATAGTTCATGATATATTCACCACTGATTGGTACTCTCTTGGCCTGTAAATCTGTATCTGATAACAACCACTGAAGAATTCATAGCAAACTATTAGTAAATAATAATTTCATAACAACTACCTAAGAGTTAGGTTTTACAGGTAATTTATTTTTGACATTACAAATTAATTAATAGACATCAACTATTCTATTAAAGTATCCTTTGTGTGGTAGTAAATGTTTATTATCATTTGTGGGCTCTTAACTTTCTTTTTTACAGCTGTAATTATATTAAACAAAAAGTACCTCATTTCATATTATTAAGTAAAATTTTTATTTATTAACATTATCAACAAAGAAAATACCTTCTTATAATTTCTAATTTCTATCCAAAATTATTAATTTAGATAGTGTAATCTTTTATTACGATTGTTTTTTCTCAAGTGAAGTAAGCATTATCAGAATAGAACCAGATTTATTTCACAAGTCAGAATTGTTTGAAGATTTTTATAATGAGCAACACAGAATTTAATACATAAATGATAACTTTCCACCCATTCGTTATACTTAATATGAACTGATTATCATTTATGTCTCCTTGTCACTTTTAGTTTTAGTTTTTATTCTCTATTACTGCTCTATTTATTCTCTATTACTGATTATCATTTGTCTCCTTGTCACTTTTAGTTTTAGTTTTTGTTCTCTATTACTGCTCTCATTTTTTCAGTTTTGTATCTATAGTATAATTTTATCTGAATTTTTCCACTTATTTTCAGCTCAACAAGAAGATGATGAATTTGTGTGTCAGATAATTTATGTCTTCTATCAGATGGTTTTCCACCAAGCCACAAGAGATGTCATAATCAAGGAAACACGTATCCTTTTAATGTTTACTATATATCATGACAAATCACGTATTCATAAATTATTTACTTTGGATTTTTTGCTGTTGAAAATGTTCAAATAATGTAGAAAATATAAAGCTTGGAAATGAATTCAGAGAACAAAGTATTTTTCATGAAAGCTATCAACTCAAATCAGTATGTTTGTGTCTGTGTATGGAATAGAATAGAATGGGAACAGTTTTACAAACTGAACTTTGGAATTTCCTTTTATTTAAACATAGCTTAAATTCCATGGGTTCCTATGGCTAGCTGTAGTCTTCTTCTAATCTTACTTTGCTCATTATACTTGGGAGGACATAGATATTCTCATCACTTTACATACCAACTGTATGCTATTTAATATCTTCCAAACATCTTTATTACCCATGTGAAAAATCTAAATTCTTTTGTTTACTGTACATAGCTCTTCATAACCAGATCTTAACCTGTTTTTCCAAAGTTTCCCCTCTAACTGTGTAATAGATAAATTTCTTTTAGTACCAGATCGCTCATCATTTCTTAGGCATGATCCATCTTTAACTTGCTGCTTCTTCATGTGCCTTGTCAACTTTAACTGCATCTCTCCTTTTTTTACACAATTTCTGACTCATCAAAGATACATTTACAAATCATCTTCTCAATTCAACCTTTCTAAACATATGTCTCTTTCCTTCCCAATAGTAGTGATTTTATTATTTTCACCGCTACTGAACTATTTAACTTGTGTTTTAGATGCTTGTCTCTTCCAAAAGATTTTGAGCTCTTCGAGCTCAAGGAATAGCTTTGCCTTCCCCTATACCCAACACTTAACATGGTGTCTCATATATAGTTGGCATTTATTTATTAATGAATTCATGTACCTAAACAATGCCTTTCTAAAGTGAATATTTTGGAGGAGCTTGAATTTTTTTTAATCATCCTGCTTTTACTCAAAATATTTTGAAACTCTTTTGTGTTACATTCAAAGGCAAGAAATATACTTTAAGTATCAACTTTGGAGGAAAATTGCCTTGTATTTGAGGACAAGTGTAATTTCTGAAGCTACATAAAGTCCCCCAAGAGTTAAATTTAATGAGTTGATAATTTTTAATTTATTCTAGTTTATAAATTTTTATTTTCATACAGGCTGCCAAAATGTAATACTGTTTTATCTTAACTCATCTACACTGGAGAAATCTCTCTTTATCATAAAATAATATTTTTTCAATATAACTTAATAAACTAACTCCCAAAATAATAAACTCCAGATACACTTTTGAGTGATGCTAACATCATTGCAATAAGTTAATTTTTGCAGCTGTGTTCATGAAACAAGTTCCTTTAATATTAATAATTGCATAATGAAAAAGATATTGTTATAAGTGAATTCTGGAAACACTAATGCTATTCACTACCTTTACTGCAAGATTTTGTTGGAACCTTTAGTACAATTTTCTAGGTTGAAAATCTCCTAAGTCTTGAATAGAATATTTACTAATTGCAGAAACCACTACAAGAAATTGATATTAGGAAATATTATAGTAAAAATATAACTTACCTAGTTATCTCTTAAAAAAAAGAGGACTCTTGTTTACTTATCTCTTAGGGTATTCCTGTGAACTAAAGAATAATAAGTTACTTACAGTACCTACCAAGGGCCAGGTATATAGCTAAGAGTATCACTGTCCTGCTTAGGTTTATCTTTTTAAAATATATTGGTGTGATAACATACATTTGTAGATAAGTGAGCTTATACCTCTAAAACATATATGGTATTGTAAACTACTGTTACATCAATAAACATAGCAGTTAAATTTTAAAAAATGTATTCTCAGTATCCTATTATTAAAATTTGCAGTATTAAGACATTTTCCATTTGAATTTCTCTTCCCAGTGCAACTTTGCAAGTTCAAATGTTTTATTCCAATGAATCTGTATTCCATATTTTAAAAAAATAGTTATTCTGAAGAATGTAACATATTGACAAATGCCAGCAGTGGGAGAGAAAAGATTTGCTAGATTAAAAATTTTTGCAGAAGCATCAAGGAAACTAGCTAGATCCAGTGCCTTCATCCATGGCTTAATATTGGATAGACTGCTGAAGTGATTTTGCCTAATGTTTTGGTGTTTAAATAAATGGGTTTGTTGTTGTTGTTGATGTCAGTATCATTTAAATATGTTACTGTATTTTGCACGAATTAAAATTATTATATATTTCATCATTTAAGCACTATTGTGATTTTCTCTAAGAAATCAATGTTTGAACGTTTTAAATAAAGTTGCAGTAAGCACAAAATTACTCCTTTTTCTTTATTTTTTAAATTAAAATTTTTGATCAACATTATTTGATATAGTTTTTTTAAAAAATGAACAAAAGAAGCAACATTTGAGATGACTGATGTAGATATATTTGAGGTAAATGAGTTTTAAATGATGTATATTAAAATGTTCAAAATATTTAAATGGTTCTCTGTAACTTATAGTTATTGAAAACCAATTATATAGTCATAATTTTCATATAATATTAACTATTGCAGTATGAGAAGTAAAATAAATGTCTAGATCATTTTAGATTCTGCCTAAGGATTTCTAAGATATTCCTAAAAAATTTATTTTCACTTCATCTGTGCACTAAATCATGGTTAGTATATAAAGTAGTTCTCATTTATGTATCTATTAAATAAATATTTATTTAGCATCCATTATATTTTCAAAGTTGTATTTATCCTGTAAATGAAATGGACAAAAATCCTATTTAAGGAAGTTACATGTATCAGGTGAGAGGCAATAAACTCCATATTCTTTGCAAATTTTAGATGAATTTCTCAACTATATTATTCTGTGTATCTTTTCTACATTTTAAAAATATTCCCACCCCCAAATAAATAAATAAACAATAAACACTGGGTTAATCTCTGTTTTTTATTTGATATCAAACTTGATAAAATTGGAATTAGTGTCACAGAGATTGTCATTTGCTTTTATACATATATTAGAATTTACTGGTAGAAACTTGAATCCTCTATTTCAAATACAGTTTTAAGCAACACTAATTATTGAAGATTACAACTCTCCACTACCTTTTTTAGATTTGCTTGAGTTATTTGTTTAATTTGAGCTTTATTACTTTCTCCCCTTGTCTATTCTGTTTATTTTCCACTTTTCTTTTGGTAGTTAACTCAGATTTCACTATACGTCCTCACAAAGTCTTAAAGAAACTTATCTATCCTTCTACTTTCAAGTTTAATATATCCACTCTCATTTTCTGTTATTTATTGTGTAGTATAATTTACCTCATTTCTGCAATATTTTTAACTATTTCAATTCTTGCCTTTTAAAATTCAGTGTGTACCTAAGATTTGCAGTGTCAACTTATTTCCTTATCTGCTATTTCTTCTTACATTCTATTCCTTTATACTCTGAGTTCATTTTCTTTAATTATGAATCTTATTTGCTTATACTACTTAGTGAATATTTATGAATAAGATATATTTGTAACTAAAATAGCTAATTTTTCTACTCAAAAAATAATTTAGCATAATGTGGAAGTCCAGATCACAATTCCTCAACAACTTGAAGGTATTTTTTAGTTTCTGGCTTGAATGAGAAATCTATAGTCTACTAACTATTGGTATCTGTTATAAAAACTGGTATCAATTTACTTTTCTTTCCCTTTTAGTAAGTGACTTGATCTTCTTGGCAGGAATACCAAAAAATTTTTCAATTTTTTAAAGCCAAGTAGTACTAACTAGAATTACTTCATTTTTCCAGGTATGCAGATGTGCTCATTCTGTATGTAATTTTTGTCTTTTTATTTAATTTCAGCAGTGTTTTCCTGAATTATAGTTCTTAGTATTATTTTCTTGCCTAGATGTTCTCTTTGGGATTTTCATTAGGTTGGATTTATGCCCATCTCTAAAACATTCTTATTTTCTAACCTTTCAAAAATCTCTATTAGTCAATTTTACAAATTTTCCTCCCTTTTCTATTAGAGTTTCATGTTATTTGTATACCTCATTACTATAGATTTCATTTTTACCAATCTGAAATGATATTTTTTATTCTTTCTAAGCTATTTTATTTGAGTTTTCTGAGTCTGATATATATTGTTAATTTGTATATATTGTTTTTCTTAAATTTTTTTATCTTTTTTAAAATATTAAGTGGCAACCTTTACGTTTCATGTTTTCTTTTTTGGTGTATATGTTAGAGATTTGACTATGATGCCCTTTTTTCTCTTTTTGTATAAAATTAATATTCTGGAGTTTTTGAGACTAGATCAAGAAAAGATCAAAAAAAACTTTAGTAGCTACATATCCCTAGAGTGCCCTCTTTAATTATTTTCACAATTTTTATTTCCAAAAATATGACCCTGTAAATTCTGACATTCTTAGTTTTATTTGCCCATTTTTATTTAGTTTTTTTATTCCTGTTAATTCTCTTTTTTAACAAATAAAATGTTAAATATTTGTGCTTATCTTGTACTAAATGATTTTTTTAAGTTTGAAGTTAAATTTCAGATTGGCATGTGAATTTAGAGAAGTGTGATTGAACAGCTTCAATCTCAAATATAGTTTGTGTCTTTAACCATTTTTATTCAGAGGCTCCAGCATATCTCATAGATCTGATGCATGATAAAAATAATGAAATTCGAAAGGTCTGTGATAATACCCTAGATATTATAGCGGTAAGTAATTATTTTTTTTTCTACACAGAGTATAACAGTTCTCATTGTGGGGGAGGAAAAGAAATTTGATCTGATTAGAACTTTGTCTTCAGTGTGAACACTGTAATTTGGGAGAGCTCAGAAAATACAATAACTATATTCACTTTTAAGCATGAAGACCTTTGGCTTTTTAAGTATAGGCTCCTTAAGGATTTTTATACATTCAGAACTCTAGATCTGATCTGTTGTACTTTTCAGAATCACTTGTTTCTCAGAGAAATTACTGCACAGGAACAAGGGATTGAATCAACTATTTTTTCTAGTCTTCGACATTTTCTCTTATAGACTTATTTTATTGGTTTCTTTAGAATGATGTTATTAATTATGATTTATATTAATGTTCTGATTTTAAATGTTTTTTACGGGATATATAATTTAAGGAATATGATCAGAGGATAATCAGAGTTGTGTATTAGAAGATTGCTCACCATGTGAGATTTTTCTTTAGAAATTATGCTGCTTCTCTTAGTCCTCTTTCTGGATTTGGACTTTGTTAACTGACCAGATACTAGATTACTTTAAACACTTTATACTTATGGCATATACTGCATTACAACCTTTTTGTTCTCTTGAACTGGATTTATATTTTTGTTTTTAATTACCCTATAGAAACTTTCCTTAATTTTGATCAATGAGTAATTTTGTAATTTGTCAGTTTCTCATTTCTTTCTCACAATTTTCAGAAATTCATCTTTCTTGATACCTGCTTTTCTATGTATTTTACTGATTTAAAACTAAATGAGTACATTTACATCTCTAGATGTTTTTATCTTTCATCTCCAAATGAAAATAGGGAAACTTTACATATTAAGTCTTTGTTCCACCAAGATTTTTCCTTCATATAGGCCGCTGATCACTGGGTCTATAAATACACAATATTTATTATTCCTAGACAATTTTGTGGCTCATATGCAATATATTTTCTTTTTTTTTTTATTGTAGTTTTATTTTGTTCTTTGGGTTACAACCACTCTGTTATATATTTTTCCCCCCTCCCTCCTCCCTCCGGTGCTCCCTCCATTCTCTCACACCCCACTCTTTGTTATTAGCTGTGCTGAGTCCATTAGTCTCTTTCCCATGTTAGTGTCTTTTCTCTGGGTGAGGGACTGCATTGTTGGGTCCCGG